>NQII01006469.1:0-122516 GCA_002778355.1 Clitarchus hookeri | reverse complement strand
AAAAAACAAAAAATGTGGTTTACCAAAGAGCACTTCAATGAAACGTATTTACTTTGGATTCACTTTCATTTACTTAGAGAAGTTCAATTCATTACTGTTGTGAAATGAAATAAAATTTTTCCTTTTCAAATATAAAAAAAATGTTTCTTCATGTTTTAATCACCAAACAAAATGTTGCATAAAACGAAGCCATCTGGTGGCGAAACGGAGTTCGCCGGGTTTGCTAGTATATATATAATTGTACAGCTCAATTTAGTCAGCAGATCTCACTGTTCCTACAACACAAAAAATAAACCTTATCATTTAAGCGGACAAATATAAGAATTAAATCGTCTTCCAACTGCAGTAACAGCAATAAGTTATCGGAAAATACTAACAATAACATTGTAATAGGTTTGTGGCAATTTTGAAATACAATTAAAAAACTTCACTGCTGAATAATTGTTGCAGATGTTTCTAAGTGCTTTGTGAACACATAAATAATATTTGTGAAAAATTTATGTAGGTTTCACAAAGACATTATTATTTTAAGCAAGAAGTGATAAAACAATTAAATGTTGCTCAGTAAAGGCACGGCCTGACATAAACAGTTAAACAAACAGAACTTACGCATCGTCGCAAGGCAGAGATACAGTGAAGTCTCGAGGTTGAAGGTTGCTATTATAAACTCGCTTACTAATGTCCATCAGTTCCTGTACTTCAGGCGGGGCCGCGGTGGTGTAGTGGTTTTACTACTACACCCCCCACCAGGCTAAGCGGGTTCTATTCCCGGCTGGGAAACGCCTAATTTTTACAAATGGGTTTAGGTGGAGGACGATACTATCGGTAGTCGGGTATTCTAGGTGATATCCCATTTCAACCGCCGTTGCATTCCGGCGCTGCTCCATACTCAACTTTCTTCACAGTCACTGGCTCTCAAAACCTTGACGTAAAGGGACCCCCAAACCTCTCAACTCCACTCCACGAAGATTTAAGTTAAATGAAAAACAATATTATATTTACATTAATTAACCGCCGAATGCCATTATAATGCGAGTATGTTTAGTAAAATGCATCCATTTCCTTGCCAATCTCCACAGTATTTATGGTTCTTCACTGTGCTTAAAATTTATCTCAAATCATTCCGTTCTCCGCTTTCCCTACTGCCTTCTTGGTCATTCTAGTGGCCAAGTATTTTTTCCTCACTCAAACAACATCATGCTAATCTCGTTTATATTTTCACAGACTCCTCTCAGTTATTGCAAATTTCAATATTTTACTTATTACAATGAATATAATAATATTTATATGAAACTAGCAAACCCGGCGAACTCCGTTTCGCCACCAGATGGCTTCGTTTTATGCAACATTTTGTTTGGTGATTAAAACATGAAGAAACATTTTTTTTATATTTGAAAAGGAAAAATTTTATTTCATTTCACAACAGTAATGAATTGAACTTCTCTAAGTAAATGAAAGTGAATCCAAAGTAAATACGTTTCATTGAAGTGCTCTTTGGTAAACCACATTTTTTGTTTTTTGGTCTGACGTTAACACAAACAAAGCGGATGGTTTCCCAACTCGTGAACACGCAACGTATAACTGCCCATGTGAAAAACAATGATTTTCTAAATTTATCCCGCAAACACTAAGCGATTGGCCTTGCGACTTGTTAATTGTCATTGCGAACGCAAGGCGAACTGGAAATTGCAATCGTTTGAAGTCAAACGGAAGATCAGTCGGAATCATTGGTATTCGAGGAATACATACATTTTCACCTGCGTACTTTCCGTTAATAATGGTTGCCTCAATCAAATTCGGCATAAGTCTTTTTACCGAAAGTCGAGTACCGTTGCAAAGTCGCGGTGGATTCAAATTACGCAATATCATAATAACTGTACCAACTTTGAGTTGCAAGTTATGTGGTGGAAATCCTGGTAACTCCAGAGAGTTCAAAAACTCCGTTGGATAATTTACTACATCATCGGGATCTCTTATGGAATCAACGGATTTGTATGTCACCAAATCGCCAGCAATTTTTGATTGAATCGTGAAATTCAGTGCGTGTACATCATTATACTTTGCGGCAAGAATTGCTCGTTGACTTAACCAAGCATAATTTTGATAATTCTCACTAATGTTTGGGAAAACATTTTCAATAAGAGCTAATTGAGAGTCTACAAATCGGCAAAATTCGTTGGTAAGAGTAATTAATCCAGATGTCGCATCAACTGGGACTTTTCCATTTCCAACAGCTAACAATTGTTTGGAAAATTGTGCAGCACTTTGATCATTTTGAAGTTGAACTCTCATATTAGTGGTTAGCGATAATGTTTTTACGTTATTCCATAAAGGTGATGCCTTCAGGCAAGCATTCAATTCATCTGCAGGCGTTCCACGGGGAATTACTGGCAACGTCTGCCTGAAATCGCCTGCCAACAATATCATCAAGCCGCCAAAGATGTTGTTATTTCGCCGAAGATCCTTCAGTGTGAAGTTAAGTGCTTCAAGTGATTTCTTATGTGCCATTGTGCACTCATCCCAAACAATGAGCTTGCATTGCATCAACAATTTTCCCATTGCACTGGATCGGGAAATATTGCATGTTGGAATATCAATTGTGTTTAAATTGAGTGGCAACTTAAGCGCAGAATGTGCAGTACGACCGCCATCTAGAAGAGTCGCCGCAATTCCAGATGATGCTAACGCCAAAGCTATGTCACATCTTGATCGAATAGTGGCCAAAATAAATGAAATGACAAATGTTTTCCCTGTTCCTCCAGGTGCGTCCAGGAAGAATAGACCACCAGTATTATTGTCCACCGCTTGCATTAATGTTTCGTATACTTGTTTTTGCTGTTCATTCAGCAACGGCTCATTATTTCGAACGAATTCCTGCAATGAATCAACATTGTATTGCAGCTCTCGATTTAATTCTTGGTTGAATGCATCGTGCATCGATCGATTTGGCGCAATCATTCCTACTTCAATCAGTAGCTTGTTTGCAATAGTCAAGCATTGATCCTCAATCAGAATCAATCCTTCATTGTAGATTTCATCGGTTATTTGGATGTCAGGATTATTCGTTTGAATGCGCAAGCGATGCAAGATATCTTCACATATGTCGTCTTTGTATTTGTTCCATAACTGAATTGGTTGTGAAGGAAAACATGTGGTGATGATAATTGCGAACAGCGTTCGTATTTGGTACGCATTTGATGAAACAACTGAATCCGCAAGTGTTAAATCCCAATGAGAATCGTTCTCCAGCAAACCCAATAGTTGACATGCTTCTCGATATGTTTGGCATTGGTGGCCATTCACAGTTTTCAAATGCGCGAATGATTTTGGTCCACGTACATGTACCAACAGCAGTCGCAAATAAAAACATTCATCATTTCTAGGATGAACAGTATACATGCGACCTAGTGCATCAGTGGAAAACACCTGTGGCCAATCTGGAACTGGGGTTCCTTGTTTGCGACGTTGGAATTTCTTTGTTGATTGATTCCAAGTGTAATACTTGGGCATTTCAACGTACATCAGCGTCGCTGCGAATGGATCTGCTTCACATATTGCAAAGAAGCTAGTCAATGTTGTCGATGGTGGTCTCTCAGCTCGTTGTGCCGCATTAGCCTCAGTGAAGTAAACTCTTTGGCCATTTTCCAAATGCACTGCTAAATGTACAACTGTGGGATATCTTTCATGAATTTGAAATGACAATAATCGCCACAGTGCTTCATTAGTACTGACGTATCTGCCCATTTGGAAGTTGCTGATTTCGTCATTCGCATTTTCCGACGCAATACCAAACACAGCCATGTCGCTGCCTTTTGTGACGTACTTGCACAAATATTTGATTGATTTGGCCGAATGACAACTCTCAACGTTTGCATGTGTTTCGAAAATTCGTGATAGCAGCGGGCAATATGGTACAATGAATTCATTTCCGATCTCAATCTCTTGATTTTGAACTTTAACTTTGATAGTTCGACCATTATCTTCTTTTGAACGCCGACGATAAACTGGATATCCATCGTTCCCTGTGACTGTTTCAGCAACTAACGGTCGCGGATATCGTTTTGTGCACTTTCCATCAGCCATGCAAGGCGATAATGGATTTAATGCACCGCACGGTCCATGGACCATCTGTGTCGTCACAATGTCGTGTAGATGGGGATCAGTGACTGGATCAGGAATTTCAGCTGATATGATGTCATCCACTTCATTTGAATGTAATTTGTTCAGCAACCAAATTAGGATATGAGCATGCGGTAGTCCACGCTTCTGCCATTCCACCGAGTACATATAACAACGTGTGTCACCAAAAACTCGATACTTAGTAAGCACATCCATCATAACCTTGAGTTTTTGCTGAAATACTCTGGCGATTATGTCATGGCGATCTTGCGGTTTTTGGCCCGGTTCCAACTCACGTTCAATTTCCGTCCACTTCGGATTGCATGTGAACGTAATAAATAAATCCGGAGTTCCATAATTTCGCACGTACGTCATAGCGTCTTGAGCGTATTCGTGCATGTGGCGTGGGCTTCCGATATAAGATGATGGGAGAATCGTCAGACGTCCAATATTCTGAACATCACCATCTGAATGAATAGCATCACGCAAGTGTATATAGTCCTCAGATCGTAGCTTTGCCTGATTGAATCGGATGAACGCTAAACGTTCGGTCTCGACTTTGACATACATGTCGACAGCGAATTGCTGGAATAGCCGACGGCACTTCAGAATGACATTCTCCTCATGTGTACGAATCATCATACGATACGCATAGTAATTCATTGCGCTTAGATTTTTATTCGTTGATACGCCTGAAAATGCAAAATTAAATGAATTGTTAATGGAAACCAATAATAGCAATAATAGCAATAATAATAGCAATAATTAGTGTGTGAATATTGTACCTGTAATTGGATCGACCATCTTCGACGTGATGTCGTATCCGTCTTGCCCTTGCCAATAAATGATTGGATATTGTAACGCATCGTACAAACGATGTGTCTCGTTTACACGATGCATGATATTGCTTCTTCGCTGAACGACAATGTCTCGCGATTTAGTTGGATCGCCAACAATAATTGCAGCAACATCATTAACGGTGGGTGCATTGAATCTTCGCACATGTTCACCTGTTGGGGTACAATCCGCTCTTATGACAAATTTGTGCGTATCCGATGGCATTCGTTCCAATGCTGTTTTGAACATATTAACCACAGCATTATTAGCGTGAAAAAATGCTTGCAACTGTTCAATAATTCGTCTCTTTAACTGTTGTGTTCCCTGTATATTGCACCGCACATTCAGCTGATCCACCATCGACGAAATGAAATATATTTGCAGAAATTGATGCGGTTCATCTGGTGTTGGCACCATTGAACCATGCAAATGATATATTTGTCCTTGTATCTGTAATTGCAAACAAACATAGTAAGTTGTAAGTTGTAACATAGGTGTAACATAGGAGTGATTGGTTATGTGTGTTGTATCTTTTACCTTGCAAGTCGGCATGAAGCCGCCTTCTCGAATGATATTAGCTCCAAAGGAAGTCATGCGAAAGCAGTTATTGTATTCAAGGATGTGTTGAAGAAAATGGCTGGAATCGGGATCACTTCCATCGAACAATGGTTTCAGTGGCTGTGGTGGTGTAAGTAATGGATCCAGTTTGACTTTTCCACTTGCGCAGCACAATCCAGCCGTTTCTCTTTTGAACTTTAACGCATTGCAATATCGGCATATAGTCGTCATTGGTCCAATATCTAAATTTTCATCATCACTGTAGTTCGCAGTGGGATCATATTGGAATGCCAAGCGATTGTATGATGCCAATGATCTTCGTGTGCTCACGCGTTGTCTCAATCGGGCATTTTCTCTTATTATATTTTGTCTTTCTTCGCTTAAGTTCTGTGAATACACTTGTTGCTGGCTTGCATGTCTCGTGCGGCGGCCGATGTTCGCACGTCGTCCTCTAGGCATTTTGGACTATGGACAGAGTGGTGAATTTAACCTCAAATGCACGATCCACATAATTTACACAGTTCATCTTACCACCTTAAAGACAAATGCCTGCTGTTGAAATTGAATAAAAATTTGCACAATACACGTGATTGATTTGATGGTTTCCAATTGAAATGTTAGGAAACGAATAACTTATTTTTTTTACTTTTTTTTCACAATTGTTTGTCACATGAAAGTTTGTCACATCACTGAGCAGAGAACAATGAGTAGCTGTCAAACAATGTATCACTCACCGGCGCCATCTACTTGATTTGTAGTACATGCTATGTATCAGAGATGGCGCTGTATGTAAAAAAAGATTTTCCCGCTTTTCTGTTAAAATTTTTCCTGAATTTTCTTTGCTATAAACCTCACGGAGCCCGAGACCTTTCCAACGAATGCAAAACCGTGGAAATCGGTTCGTGCGTTCTGGAGTTATAGCGTCAGGAAGGAAAACCCGACTTATTTTTATATAGTAGATATACGGTTGATGGGTATTTCGACCATAGCACACTTAAATACTGACAAAATGTAAAATAACTCTTAGATCTATAATGTAAACAAAATTTGATGATATTTAAGGTACAGTGAAATATGCCATTGTATTTCGGTTGATAAATTTATATACATATATTGTGTAAGAATAAAGTCAGATCTAAGATTATAAATAAGTCCCTCTTCCAATGCCGTTAAATGGTATTTTTTCTGTATTAAGTTATTTCCGTTTGTAGGTTTATTTCGTTGGAAGTCACCACTGTAACCCTATATATTTTATTTAGCACATTAAGTTTTATTTAATCTAAATATATTAAGCGATAAAATAATTGTAAGGGGAGCAAAACCAAATGAATTTAAATATCCCATAAACTCTAAGAAATAATTCGCATATTTACTATCTGCATGATAACCTAGAGTGAAGAAGCGATAATGGTAAAGGTATTTCCCATTCATTCACGCCAGAATTCCTACATTTGCTCAAAAAAGAGTTAACTGCGTCGGAAAGTTCCCAGATTTGTATACTAGCAGCGCTGAATATTCCATATTTGTAAACAGATGTGTCATTTATGACCATAATTTGTGTCGAATAAAAAAAATCATTTCATTTAAGAAGTTGACCCGAAATATTTTAACTGTTTAGGATTGTGGTTAAGAAAGTTATAAGATACGACGTAACACAAAGTCTCAGAGATACATATTATAATATTTAACTGGCGTATTAAAATATAAACAAATTAAATTCTTTGTGATTCTAAACATTCAGTTAATCATTCTAACCGGAACTTAAATAAAGGTCTCCGTATACACCTACAAAATGATAGTCCTGCTTACCCAATATTTCTGATATATTCAAAATTTCGAACGAACTGATGCATGAAATGCAGTACGTTTCAGCTTTTTCCAGTAACTATCATGGGACTAGAACCCCACTGTGAGCAAGTTTGTTCCGCTGCCAAGTGTCCGGTGAGCGAAGGGAAGAGTAGAGAGATCAAAAATTATTACTCTAATGGCCGTGCATTCAATCTAGATTGGAATCTTCTGTGAACACTTTATACCCACCTATGCATTTGGGAATAGATTGGCTATCTGCATGAAGGTGATGCGAATGAAAATAGTATTATATAATACGACATATTTGTTTTATACATAAATTAAAAACTGTGTGAGCTGTTAGGTCGGCTTTCGAATTTGAACCATAAACTTTGAGGAACGCCATAAACTCAGGCCCTTATATATGGTGGTAACGTTACAAGGGTGGGAGAAGTGGCAGAACTAAAAACCTACTGGTCAATCGTCACGGGTGCTGGGTATTCCCACAGGCGAATATTAATTTGTGATCCCGCCGGGACACGAACCACGTTTCACCTAGATAGAAACAGGCGGACTGAACTATACTCCGCCACGTCTCCTTGTTAGTTTTACCAGTTATTAATATTAACCCCATTCCTTTAATATTGTAGGTAGCGGCCCTGCTCGATGTAATCAAAAACATTGACACACAGTCTACTTAGTTAACAAAGCATTAACTTAATTCTCTGTTATTCTAGATTTCAGCTTCGCCAAATAAGAAGAGTGGAGAGGGAATAAAGTGAAGTAATTTGGGCTGCGCATAACTCCAGGTCTTGAGAGCCGTTATGGAAAAAATAATGGCAGTAAAGAGCAGCACCGGAATGCAAGAGCGCGTGAAAAGGGAAATTACCGCGAAAACCCGCTGAGCAGTGACATCGTTCTGCACGATTCCCACATGCCATAATACGGGAGCGTCCGCGCCGCCAATCTAACCCGGTTCGCCTAACTGGGAGGCGAGTAGTTTAACCACAACACAACCGCGGCTCCTTGAATTTGATGAGAAATACACCCTTAATATTTAGTGCGGATGAAACACTAGTCAAGTGTATTGAGACAATGACCTAGATCGCCTGTGAGCACCGTAACCAAACACAAACTTTAGAAAAATTCACATTTATATCAAATATTCATAATATTCTTTAAACACCATATTTTATTAAAACTCTGTCTTTAATAGTAAATTATTTTGTTTTATATATAATAATAAAATAATGTAAAAATGTATACACATTTGATGTTTGGTTATTACTATGATAAACAATTGATTGATACGTTAATGTTAAAAGTCATAACTCCTGAATCGCTGGTTTTGTAGGTACTGTGTTGTAATAATTCAGGAGTTTTAGTTATTAAGGATATGCTTGATTCCGAATCGTTTGCCCTGATTGTGAGCATCGCTGCAGTTATGAGCCAAGAAGCGTATTTTTAATATTGTTACCGTTGGCAACGTGATTGTTTACTATGGTGGTCATCCATCAGCGCAGTGAGATCTGTAGCGTGCAGCCAGGACACGTCCTGTGGCCAACCAGGTGGAAGACACGCACGTGTGTGAGCTCTACACGCATTCCGGGGACATCGGTGTGTGGTAGTCGGACTTCTCACCTACCTCACCACGGAGGTCCAGGTTCGAGTCCCGGAGGGTTCACCCGGATTTTCGCATGCGGCAAACTTGGGGGACGTTGCCACTGGCCGGTGTTTTCTCAGGGCTCTCCCGTTTCCCTCGATCTCTCGTTCCTACGCTGCTTCATTTTTACCTCACTTCAGATCACAGGCACCGAACATCTCGATGTTTATCGCTAAACAAAACCTCTCTACAACCTTTACTACTATTACGTATAGTGTGTACAAAGTTAACTGTGTACTATTATTGACTACAGTTGAATAATTTTACTTCCCCTGCCTGCATACATATTTTTACTGACGCACTGACTGACAAGCCTAAACGTTAAAATAAATGTGTTAGGTAATCATTTAAAATACCTTATTAATTTCTTGATTAGTTATAGTATGCGCGAAAATCAGATGTTCATACACTTCTATAATTGTTAAATAAAAATAATTTTTTTCTTTTTATAATAATAATTATTAATCTAATACGAAGTTAGGGTTCCTTTAAGTAGCAGAATAGTAGTAAAGGCATTTTCCGACCCGCCTTTAAGATTAGTATCCGACGGTTCACTTAAATCGTACGTGTTGGTATAACTTACGGCAAACTTTGTACATTTTTCATTCTATGCAGTTAGAAATAAACCGCATTCTTTTGATTGTCTACTCAATTGTCTATTCATTTTCCGTCTATACCATTCAGAACTATAATTGATTCATAATTTTCTAGCCACTTTTCTGGGAAATACATGTATCCTTATCAACTCGCGAGAGGGAGTGATATAATATTATTTATTAATACGCTGAATTAATACCTTGGTCGTTTATTATGTGCTATTGTTGCTTAAACCAAGAATCTTGCCTATAACAACCAACCATTATTCAGTCTCGATAGCAGTTAGCTTGTCTTCGATTTTCTTACTACATCCCGTCAGGATGGTACCTAGCGGTGTCAATAGAAACTCGGTCGGTCTATTGCTATTAGAAAACGAAATACCGTTTTCTTTTATTCGAAAAAAAACGAATACTCACTGACTTCGGACTTTCTGTAGGGTGATGATATATGTACAATACATATTGGTTTCGCAGGTATCTTCAGCTGTCACAGTAAATAAGCCACACTTATAATTTAACAAAATACAATTTTTATACGAATGTAGGTTGTTCACGCTATTGTGAACATATTTAAAGCCACGTTTAGATGTTCCTTTCAGCTTCTTGTTTATCTTACTTGGCCAATGTTATATAAGATTGTAATGTTAATAATAAATACAGTGTATTCGTTTAGTAGCTTTCAAAATGATAATTTCTGTGGCTACAAAATAATATATAATTTGAGTTCGTGTCTATACTAACAGTAAATAGTGATAAATATAACTTGAGTAGCCTATAGCAATGGTCACATTATTTGCTATACAATTTTTACGCTACTTTCCGAAGAAAAAATTAATTTCAATAATAAACCATGAACCTGATTACATTTGATCACAATCATAATCAATCTTGCAGCACAAAACCTTCTCTTCGTGTTTCGACATACCAATACAGCCTTATCAAAAACAACGTGGCGAGTATTTCATGTTAAAACACCTTTTTATTTAAGCAAGTGTTTTACATTTTTATGTAAACTTTGTGCAGAATAATTTTAATGGAAGTAAAATATATTAAAGACAGCGAAACTATTTGATAAATGTAAAAGTGCAGGTCTGTGGAAATTTGTTATGTAAACCAACTTGATTATTACTGTAGACAAGGCGGCTTTGAGAGATGTACTCGTAATTGACGAATTAATTTCACGGAAATTTTCAGAAGACGAAAATTGGTCTACTTTATATTCAGTCTATGGTTTACACCATATAAAATGTCATAATTTGATATATTTTCTCATTAGTCTACTTTCTTAGGGAAAGGTTCGCTTATGATATCCTCTCAAGACCTGGGTGTTGAGGCTCCCAAATCTCTTTACTCTTCGCTTAGATCACTCTCCTGCCTGCATGTATGTAACTGAGGTGAAAAAAATGTCATGGGATAGCAATATGCAAATATACAAATGGCAGAAATATAGCGTAAAAATGTATAAATGGGCAGTGCATTGGTTGGGATTTCAGTTGTTTTTAAGTGATTCATGTGACAAGGTTTCTGACGTGATTATGACCGCACAACGGGAATTAACAAACTTTGAACGCAGAAAGGTAGTTGGAACTAGACACATGAGACATTTCATTTCGGAAATGGTCAGGGAATTCAACATTCCGAAATCCACAGAGCCAAGAGTGTGCCAAGAATACCTAATTTCTGGCATAACCTCCCACCATGGACAACTCAGGGCCGACCGCCTGCACTTAATGACCGCGACCAACGACATGTGCGCAGAATGGTCAGTGTAAACAGACAAGCAACACTGCGTGAAATAATCGCAGGAATCAATGTGGGACGTACGACGGACGTGTCCGTTAGGACAGTGCGGCGAACTTTGGCTGTACTAGGCTATGCCAGCGGAAGACCGACTCGAGTGCCTTTACTAAGAGCACGACATCGCGTGCAGCACCTCTCCTGGGCTCGTGACCATATCGGTTGGACCCTAGACGACTGGTAAACCGTGGCTTCGTCAGATGAGTCCCGATTTCAGTTGGTAAGATCTGATAATAGTGTTCGAGTCTGGCGGAGACCCCACGAATCCATGAACCAAAATTTGTCAACAAGGAACTGTGCAAGCTGGCGGTGGCTCCATAATGGTGTGGGCTGTTTTTACATGGAATGGACTGGGTCCTCAGATCCATCTGAACCAATCATTGACTGGAGAGGGTAATGTTCAGCTACTTGGAGACCACTTGCAGCAATTCATTAACTTCATATACCCAAACAAGGATGGAATTTTTATAAGTGACAATGCGCCATCTCACCGGGCCACAGCTGTTCGCGATTGGTTTGAAGAACATTCTGGATAATTCCAGCGATTTATTTGACCACCAATATCGCCCGACATAAGTCCCATTGAACATTTATGGGACATAATAGAGAAGTCAGTTGGTGCGCAAACTCCTTCACCGGCAACATCTTCGCAATTATGGATGTCTATAAAGGCAGCATGGCTCAGTATTTCTGCCGGGGACGTCCAACGACTTGTTGCCACGTCGAGTTGCTGCACTTCGCCGGGCAAAAGGAGGCCCGACACGATATTAGGAGTAAACCCATGAAATTTGTCTCCTGAGTATATATGCATGTGTCTGTGGTTAAGGACATCGGACATTTATAGTTTTCGACCACGCATGATGCTTATTATCAAAGTGAAGGTCATTTAAAATTTTGTGCGATTTTTCATATCCCGGGAACCATTTCAACGATTTAAATCAAATTCTCTATGTGGAAAGTGTATCTGTATCAATTTTATATGGAATGGATACAGTATCTGCTTCACAATTTGTAACCGAGCACTACATATATAAATATTTATTATATTTTTTATATTGGAAGCTACTCAACCTATTCCCGTAAACTTGTTGTATAGTATTTACTGTAAAGGCCTGTGCACAAACATGCGATTTCAATGGAAATGTATTTACAAATGGCGGCCATGTGCGATTGTAGTGTCTATTACCAGCATCATATATGGCAACAAAAGGCATAATTCTATGCTATTTTAAACAAACAATTTAATGGGGTATGTCAAGTAAAGATAATACTTAATTTAAAATAAAACTCTAAAAGGGTGCAATGGACCGAAACCAGAAGCCCGCAATTGACACCTCGTTCGTCTGCCTCTTAAAGAACGTTTTTTATAAAATGCAACAATTTTTACCTTTTGCGAGCAGCAGAGTAATAACCAAACGTAATACCGTCTGGAGGCAAAGATACATTAACTAAATCGAATGTAAGAATTGCGTGTGGAGTGTGAAGGATAAGGCAGAGAAAAATAATAAAAATTTATTTTTAAAACATAACAATGAGAATATNTTTTAAAATAGTTCTTTTAATACGACTTTTAAAACTTGACTTCATAAATGTAATTTCAAATTAAAAAAAAAAAGTTTTTTAATAATACTGAGTAGCATGCAACAGGATGTAAATGGACCTCCGTTACTTGTAAACGCCCTAGGATACCATCCAATTTTATGTTTTTATTTTATTTCTCAGGTTAATGGAAGAACTGTTCTCAAAAAACAATGCTACTAAGATACAACTTAATATAATTAATTTTATAGCTAATAAAATTTCGAGAATACTGAAATTATGACGCATTTTTATAAAAATGCAGAATTATACTAACATAACTAAATTATTCCAGTTGTTAAATCTTAGCTACAAATCCAGTCGTAATACAATAAATATGACTCGATGTGCCTGACTAATCGTACGTTACAATAAAAATAAGGAAACAAAAACAATAAATGTAACTGTATATAAATAGAATACGACACTGTATATTTTTCATTGAATTTGCAAATGTTGCGTCACGCCTAACCATCATTGTTATTGCATGTTGAAAACTGTGAACTAACGCAACAATATTTTACGTTTTGCAGAGGAGGTAAATTAGGCAAAGAAGGATAAACTAGAATTTTAAGTTCCATATTCAAGGCCTAATTATAAGAACTGTGCTTTGTGTTTCAGACTGCGTTCCTTTGTCTTTATTGAGTAGCAAGGCTGCATACTCAGTGAACAATTCACCTCTCAACGTGAGTTACGCTGTCGACCCCCGCTGGAAACTCAAGGGCTACTGACAACACAGGTAACAATCTGGTGCAATTCATTGTGTGACTCTGGTATTTTTTTAGCGCAGGTGTAATTTTAAACCAATGGCCTTGGAAAAGAAAGGAATTTAAGCTAATCTTCGTTTAAGCGTGTTTCTTCGTATCTTTCTGTATATGTGTTTCGTAATTCCCGATATATATTGTAAAATTTGGCAATGCCAAATATGTTTTATATCAAAATTTTTTATAGAAAATGTTAAAAAAAACAGTTTTTGAATAAAAAATTGCCTTTACAATTTTTTGCCATTACTACGGTTGAATATGACAAACCCTTAAAAGTATTTATATTGCTGCCAAAAATATATTATTAAAAGAATATGTAAGTTTATATATATATACATTATGTCGTTTACATAATTGAAGCTGTTAATTTGTGTTATTGAAGCTATTATGATGAAATAAGGATTATAAATTCATACCACAGGTATAAAATCATACAATTCGAAATATAAAACACACTTGAAAATTTGCAGATAATTATAAATTCAGTACAAAACATTAAATTGAGGTTATAAAAATCAGGCTTTAAACTAGTAAATTGAAAACTGTTTGCTAATAATAAAATTTTATTCCCTTCTGTAAAGATTAATTGTCTTTGGTGTGATTCACTGAAAGCACTTACATTTTTGTTGAGGGAAAACCATAAACATAGACGCCGAAAGCCAATTCGCAAGTAGTTGCATGGTTCCAAGAAGAAAAATTTTATCCGTTAAAACTGAAAAGAAGGAGAAATTGAATGAGTGTCGTGAACGTCTCACTCTGAAAATAGCATGTATTATATTTAAATTGAAAGTATGAACTCACGAAGTTGTAATGCCTTGTCTCAGTATATTAAGCACTTATGAGTAGTATGGCCTTGACAATTGCTACTGCACATAGTTGATTTACAAACTTAAGTAAAACTGTTTATGGGCTTGCCTTTGATGTGTGCGTGCCAACTCGCTGATTGGCTGTGCGAATCTCTGCGAATGGATGTTGTGTATAACCGGTTACTTCGTTGTAGGAAATATTCAACACTCTCTGTGCAGCCAGTCTGCAAGCAAGTTACCAGGAACTGATTGACGAACGATAGTCAGCCATGTTGGTTGTCAGTGTAGGCATTTCAGATGCGTATGCAGCTTGAGTTCGTGCTATAAGCGACTAATTTACCTCTGTATACTTACTATGTCTTTGGCTGATGCTCTCCGTTGATGCCAACATTTACTTAGGATTTAGCCGGCAGAACCGATTAAGTTAAATATTCTATCACCATTGTTTTGTGTTAAAGAAAACATATTTTGTTAAAAAATGTTGGTCATTTAATTGACGATTACAGATTGGTTTCCGAAATGGTTTGCATTGTTTGTTTTCTGTGTATTGGTTTATCGCTATTTAATCTTTTCTTTTCGTTTGTTAGACTTTTTTTGGTTGTGGTTAATGATAAAAAAACAAGGTGACCTACTTTATTTTGGTGTTATTTACAATCGTGTTAAGTCGTTACTATTTGTTAACGGTGTCCATTTTTCTTTAAATTATTTCCTTAAATACGTCAATTAATACAACACATATTAGATTTCATGGTGAGTTCTGAGGGAACTGACACAGCCATAGTTTCCGACTGCATTGACATACGTAAAACAATAACATGAAACACGTAGCCATAATTGAACATTTCTTAGTGGATTTATTTAACCGTTTCCACTTTTTGAGCTAGATGACTGGCTTCCGATGTTCTGACTGGGTTATAAAAGTTATTTCTTAAAAATTCCAATTGCATAAGAGCCAATATTATATTCACTTATCACTGCGGTNGACTGGGTTATAAAAGTTATTTCTTAAAAATTCCAATTGCATAAGAGCCAATATTATATTCACTTATCACTGCGGTCGAAGTCAAACAGCATCTAGCACGGACACGATTTAGTTTAGTTTACTCTGTTCCCGGTTAACTGAGCACTTTGGTTAACCCTGCTCAACATCCTCTTGTATGCAAATGGTGTATTGTTCCACCGCGCGCAGAATTAACATTACGATGGACCCTGNACCTGCTCAACATCCTCTTGTATGCAAATGGTGTATTGTTCCACCGCGCGCAGAATTAACATTACGATGGACCCTGTCACTGTATAATAACGTCTATTGTAACTGTAGAATTATTAGATCAGTAAATATATTACTAGTTTGCTAAATATTAAGTAAATATTCGTTAAAAGAATAAGCAAAATGAAAAATTTCATTACTCGCTATTATCAACATACCAAATTAATATAGTGTTAATAAATGCAACTATTTTCCTTGCGATATTACCAACTTTGCTGGGTAAATGCCAGTAATCGTACCTCTTAAAATACACGAAGGTAGGAAAAGTAAGATTTTATAATGTTAGGTTCGTACAGTGCTNCTTGCGATATTACCAACTTTGCTGGGTAAATGCCAGTAATCGTACCTCTTAAAATACACGAAGGTAGGAAAAGTAAGATTTTATAATGTTAGGTTCGTACAGTGCTGACTGCCATATAACGTCAGGATACACAACCTAGGCCGCCGCAAAGAAACATATCTTCAGATAGAAGGTTCAGCCCTCAGGCAACGATCTCGACACGAACAAAAAAATTACAATACTGATTGCATTTTGCTGTCAGGAAACAGAAGAAGTCTTGCTTTCTAGTTGAATAGGGCAAGCCGTCACCGCAGTGCTATCGTTGTTACGACCAAGCGAAATCAAAAATGGTAACATACTGCATTGGCATTCGTAGAGACCTGTGTTCTCTTTTCGATTTGGCTGATATGGGCTAATTCACTTATTGCTTCTTAAATCTCAAAAGGGAAAATTTTCGTAATGTTCCCTTTTGATGAGAAGGCCTTGTACAATCTGTTCTCTGCTGCTTCATAAATTTAGAACCAAACCTGTAAAAAACTCCCTATGTTGGGTGTGTTAGGCTACCTCTTATATATGTAATTTATCACTAGTGTCTTATTCCTGTTAAGACATNATTACATTAAACATCGCTCATATATGTTATTTTAAATTTTACTTACATTTTATCTTGTAATTCCAAATTTTTCATTTGTAATCTATATATTAAAAATGACTGAGAAATAATGTATGTGTTGTCACCGCCTATCACGAAAAAGTTCTTATGCAAAATATTTTCACTNCCTTGTACAATCTGTTCTCTGCTGCTTCATAAATTTAGAACCAAACCTGTAAAAAACTCCCTATGTTGGGTGTGTTGGGCTACCTCTTATATATGTAATTTATCACTAGTGTCTTATTCCTGTTACGACATTAAACATCGCTCATATATGTTATTTTTAATTTTACTTACATTTTATCTTGTAATTACAAATTTTTCATTTGTAATCTATATANTAGTGTCTTATTCCTGTTACGACATTAAACATCGCTCATATATGTTATTTTTAATTTTACTTACATTTTATCTTGTAATTACAAATTTTTCATTTGTAATCTATATATAAAAATGACTGAGAAATAATGTATGTGTTGTCACCGCCTATCACGAAAAAGTTCTTATGCAAAATATTTTCACTATGTGTGCACAAATGCAATGCGTTGGCACTCTGATGTAAATTTCTAATCTTTATTTGCATAAAGCGGATGATCATCCTGTAAGTATAACTTCAGCAGCGCTTCAGAAAATTCGGAAGTGACGATAACGTACACTTTACCATCTTATTCGGAAATGAACGACTCGTTTGAGTAAGCTTTGTGAGAGAGCGAGAATGGTAAATTTCCCTCAATGCATGCATTGTATTGTTTCTTAATATATTCACGAAACCATAAACTGAGTAGGGAAGTTCCCAAATTTGTATAAAAACGACGTCTTGTTTTGTATGCTTCCTGGCTTAATGCGCAATGTTCTTCCTGTTGGGAGACTGAATCGAAAACTTTCCTACTCCTCTGATTTATTACAGTCTTGAACCACTATTATCAAACACAACACGTTCATGTTATTAGTTGAGATAAGTGAGCAAATGCTGCGTCTGCTTCAATACTTTCACTGTTAAAATATTTATTGTTTGCAACACCTGAAACGTTACAGTCATGTAAAACCGAATGAGTTAACAAATACTATGGNTATTTATTGTTTGCAACACCTGAAACGTTACAGTCATGTAAAACCGAATGAGTTAACAAATACCATGGCAATCTATTTCCGCAGTCTCTGATAGTCCGCAACCACGAGTGCTTGTTTGAGATATCTGTCAACCAGATCTTAGGCACTACTGAAATCTATAAAATAACACATATGTATGATTTTGTGGTATTTGGAGGGGAAAATGAGATACGTGGTCATCGCAGTCCAATTTCTGGTAGTACGAAAGAAGTTATTCTAAACGGATTCCCACCTGTTATCGTCACGAGGTTCCGTATACCCAATTACAATCCAAAATCTCCCGAAGATAATTCGATTTTGTGCTGGTTGTTGAACGAGGCACTTTAATGAGATAGGTTATACTGAAACTTAGTGACTGAAAAAGTGAATTTATTAAAATAAAACAAATTTATTGATATTTTATTTGAAAACTCACGTTTGACATTTTTTTTGTACTAGTGTTGTTTGACATAATTTTATTTTTCAGACCCGTTCTAATGTATGGTTTTAGGTTTTGCAAAAAATATATTTTTTGGTACTAAGGAAACATATGTAAGTGCTGTTTCATAATAAAATCATTAAATTTAGTATTCTGTGATTTTNGTAGTACGAAAGAAGTTATTCTAAACGGATTCCCACCTGTTATCGTCACGAGGTTCCGTATACCCAATTACAATCCGAAATCTCCCGAAGAAAATTCGATTTTGTGCTGGTTGTTGAACGAGGCACTTTACTGAGATAGGTTATACTGAAACTTAGTGGCTGAAAAAGTGAATTTATTAAAATAAAACAAATTTATTCATATTTTATTTGAAAACTCACGTTTGACATTTTTTTTTACTAGTGTTGTTTGACATAATTTTATTTTTCAGACCCGTTCTAATGTATGGTTTTAGGTTTTGAAAAAAATTTATTTTTTGGTACTAAGGAAATATATGAAAGTGCTGTTTCATAATAAAATCATTAAATTTAGTATTCTGTGATTTTGGTAGACTAATATGAACATATGAAACACTCATAGGCCAAAACAGTAGCACCTCTGGCAAATAGATTACACACAAGGAATATAGTTGTGAAGTAAGTCCCCCAGTGTACAGGAGGCCCAAATATTCACTGTTTCTGCACGGGTAAAGGTAAAAATATTTGCCTTTTTTTATATTCACCACATTTATTTTGGACTACAGCCTTTTTCATAAAAGCTTACCCAATGTAAAATAATAAGTTTAAACATTTTTTAAATTGGCCCTACGTAAACTAATATAATTACTGGGTGGCTTGTAAATACCAATAGGAATCAAGTAATTATTATTTGCGTACAATAAGAGTACCCGACAGACGTCAGGGCGCACGTTTTAGCGTCTCTAGTTCTATATTCTGTAGCTCGTTACGGAACGGTCAGCAACAGAGTGGCAACGGTACGGCCCGGCAACATATGTGCCCACCCACAAACATCTGCTCTTCAGACTTCGGTAAGAGCATTAGGGACGCACCACATGATGTTTGCGGTACGGTTGATAACATGATTAAAAATAGGAACGTATAGTTTCCCCTTTGCGACGTATATCCCGCTGTACCCTTCTTGAGACACCCTTAAAATAGTTGATCACGTAAAGGAAAACGGCATATTGCTTCGCCTGGGGGCGCTTTATAAGATAAACTTAAATTGATATATAAAATATACTGTCCTAAAACGTAGTTTCAACGGACGACATTATCATGTCAGGCATCGTTTATTTTCACGCAGCTTATTTTTCCTAAAATAGTATAGATTCCCGAACGAAAGTACTTAAGCAAACAACAGAGTGTTCTTAAGTAAACAACAGAGAGTACTTAAGTATACAACAGAGAGTACATAAGAATACAACAGAGAGTACTTAAGTATACAACATAGTGTACTTAATTATACAACAGAGAGTACTTAAGTATACAACAGAGAGTACTTAACAATACAAATTTAAAAACGTAGCTCACACCGTGGACTCCAGCTTAACACGACAGAAAATTGTGTCACTGACCAGCAAAATGCTGGATCACCGTTGGCCAATCAGAGCCTTGTAATCTATTTGCCAGCCGACACCACAACCAATACGAAATATTTTGCAGCATGTAATAGCCAATTACTCGTCGACGCAACTCTTGTTCTCAGAGCCTTGTGCAGACATTCAAAGAAGGTACGCTAACATTTCGTTCCTGTGAACTTATGATCTATGTCAGCAGCGTGTGATAAACTGTGGCAAGGAAATATTTGTATTGCTGTGTGCTTTGCCTTATCGTTAGTTAGTTCACTTAATCGTAGTATTGCTGTTGACGTTACAACACTTGTGTCATGAGTGCCTCGTCGTACTCTCGTGCATTCATCTTCTCTCGGCTTCACTATGGTTATTGGTTCCTGCTGCTTGCGCTGGGTATGTACAGCACTGAGCAAGCAACAGCTTACCTTGCAACACGTAACCAAAACCACTGATCTCTGTGCCTACGAGTTCCATCTATGTTAGAATAGTGATAACTTAATAAAATCTTATTGTGATTGAAAAAAAGTATTATATAGCTTATGGAAGTGTTTTAATTGGATGTAATGTGTTTGTTATTTCAATAAAATATTACTGAAATTCATATGGTACTTATTAATATTGAAAACATATATTAACCATTTGTATTGCAGTTAGGTAAGGAAAGTAGGTATTTTGCACAGACGTGAAATAATAAAAGCGATAGGTTAACTTTATATTATATTCAAACCAGTTATGTTAAAAAAAAAATCAGTATTTGAATATTTTTTGGATCTGTTCGACTGTTCACAGGATTTGTCATGCTGCAAAATGGACTATGAAATCTCAAGCAAACAGATAGTGAACGTATTGGAAATATCACTTGGTTAAACGAAAATACGTGTCACAAAACTATAAACATTTTCTTACAGTCTATCACGTGTTGATAACATATTTCTACAGAAAATGAATTGGCTGCTTAACCAGAAGAGCCTTAGTAAATCAAAGTTATTGATCTTTATCTTATGTGCACAGACGGCACACTGCGCTGAAAACATAAGTTCAAAAACAACATCGATTTACTCTTCGATTCTATTGAAGAAAGAACACATGAAAGACGTGGAAACAATTATACATACATATTTCGTGAAAAGTTAAAATTTCTTAGTCATTTATGAAGAAGTTACGTTGAATGATTCAGCAGTT
The DNA here is from genome assembly GCA_002778355.1 of Clitarchus hookeri. Lineage (NCBI taxonomy): Eukaryota > Metazoa > Arthropoda > Insecta > Phasmatodea > Phasmatidae > Clitarchus > Clitarchus hookeri. Next base: position 101,525 of record NQII01006469.1, on the reverse strand, counting down.
GACGTAATTCAGGCTTACATTCACCTACTCTGTAGTCAACGACATAATGTGGAGGGGTGGTTGCGCTCACATGCTGGATACAGAGATTTCACCAAACTAGAGAATACGGAGAGTAGCGTGGGGTACATTATCTTCACCATGTATGACAGCGAAGTGTGTTTACCGCGGTACATATGGATGAGCCTTCAATTCTGGAATCCGCAGGCTCTATTCCTTTTAATCACAACCGACATTGTTAAAGTTGACCCTCAGGAGACTGTTGGGATATTTAGAGACTGCTGAAATTCTCTAAACATTCTCAACATCGCTCTCGTCTACACACATGACGAGTCCCCGCTGGCTACAAAGACTCATGTAGTAACTTACAATCCTTTAGAAGACAAAATCTCTTCAACAGCTTTTAAAGTCAACAGACTGGAAGAAATTTATGAGGTTTATCCTGAGAAAATTCCCGATACACATGGCTACAGGTTCGACATCAGTGTGTCACCTGGTCAAGAACTAGCAGAACCAAAATACGCAACCAACGGTACCATTGAATTTGATGGGCCTAGCAGCCTNTGTCACCTGGTCAAGAACTAGCAGAACCAAAATACGCAACCAACGGTACCATTGAATTTGATGGGCCTAGCAGCCTGGCAATTAATGCGGCTGTGAAAAAATTTAACGGCAAAGTGAACAACTTTCCCAAATCCAACTCGTTATTGATTACAAGTCACAAGTTCTCGAAGATACTGTACGCCGATGAGGTATGGTATGCTGAAACTGTGGCCAAACGATGCATGTATCCTCACGAGAGATTCTGCATCACCGCTGTGGTACCGAAAAGTGAGCCTCTACCCAAGTACTTGAACATTGTTCTTCCTCTTACATACCCTGCGTGGGTACTGTACTTCAGCACGTACGTAATTATTGCTGCATTCTGGAAATTAGTTTCTCGTTTCGACATTGAAGATATAGGTAGTGCTAGTATTTACTTAGAGGCAGTACGTCTAGCTATAAAGGGAGGAAGTGAAACCACGCCCCACTTTTTAGTGCAGAGAATTATCATACTTATTTCTACCATTTTTAACCTTGTGGTATCAGCTTTGTACTCTGGAAATCTAACAATGTTTCTATTTAAAACGTATTTTTACCATGACATAAAGGACTTTAAGGAGTTTCTTGATTTAGACCTGAAAATTTCCACATTCATGTCAATTAACGATGTACTGGAGGTTATAGGGACATTTGATTTCGAAAACGAAGATATGCAGAATTTCTTGATAAGATATCTCCCAATAGCAGATCATTACGATGCTCTAGATATGATTGCAAATTACAGAAATGCCAGTAGAATCATGTCCCTTATCACTTCTAAACGTACCTCATCTAACCTGAGATACTATAAGGACGGGATTCCCTTGTTGCATATAGTAGACGACTGCTACTTTCGTACACACTCAGCCAACTGGGTCATGACACCCAACAATCCCTTCCTTTGACAGTTGAACACTGTTATGATGCTTTGGTAAAAGGAGGATTTGTACATAAATGGAGGCATGACTACACTGAGAATTCCGAGAAGATGGCCACAATTTTGAGTCTCACCTAAATTTTCGCACCTGTGTCACTTTACCATACACTTCTGGCATTCTTTTTTCTGGCGGTTGGTATTGTTATTTCATTCTTCACTTGGCTGTGTGAGATGAAACTTGTGCACGCTAAATGATCGACAACTACGTAAATTATAACTATGTAGTACTACCCATTTCTATGCGACAAAAATTGTGTATTGATTTTTTTAAATAAAAGCGATATAACAATAGTTTTAATATTTACGTTTAGGACATTAGTTTTCGTGGAGAAGAAAATCACAGCGGTTTTTTTTATAATCCTACCTACACCTAGCGAGAAAATATATTTAGTAAACAAATATAAACACAAATCCTTTATTATTTTCGCTTATTTATAACAAATTTAGTTTCACCAGCAAAAAATAAATAACATAACAGGCAATCGGGTATTATGACTCTGCACAGTTGACAGGCGAGAACTTACCAAACAAGTTTTTTGTTTACAGGCAAATGTCTGTTGAGAAACAGTATGACACCAGTAAAATGTTTAAATATCTTTTTTATTATATCATTTGATTAGACAACCAATATTTTAAACATTATTTCTTGCACTGGCCTTAAGAGTCTTAAATATTCTGACAAGATGTTAATTTCATTTGTTTAACTGAACAAATTTTTTATAAGTTAGAGAGATATTCCATATATCACAGATTAAGTTTACCCGATTTCATTATAAAACATTTTATTAACAGAATCTTCCTTTTTCTAGAAATAACACGAAAAATTGGTTTTTGTCTCTCATCTATTTGAATGTATTACGTTTTAGGGCATAGAAATTTTAATATCATCTTTTTCACATAGACAAAGATTAGTGTAACATAAATCTATACCAACATATATATTATATTATTAATTATTGGGAGCAGTCTATGGAAATATTCATGAGAGTTGAATAATGGAGATTGAGTGGGAAAAAAATACTAGGCAGCGAGAATTTCCAAGGAGGCAGTAGGGACAGCATATAACGGCAGGATTGGATATTGATGTAAAGAGCAGTGAATAAGATTTAATACTGTACAGAAAATCAAGGAAGTGGGGCATTTTTCTACAGAGATAAACACCATAATGGAATTCATTGTTAAATGACGGCGACAATAATTTTCTTTTATATTTAATTTAACACTTCGTGGAGATGTGTAGAGAGGTTTGTGTGTATCTTTACAATGGGGTCTCCAGAGCCAGTGAGTGTAAAGCAAGGCGAGTATGGAGCAGCTAAAAAGGCTGGTAAAATGGGATATCCCCGAGAATACCTGCCAACTAACCGCAGCATCTGGCACGATTCCCACGTTCTTAAATCGTGGGGTCACCCCGACGAGAATCTCGCTTGGTTTCCCTGGGTGGGAGACTAGTAGTCTGATCACTACACCACCGCGGCCCCATCTGATGTGGAGTAACCGACGGTGAGTAGTCGACGAGTTTATAATCACAACCTTCAACCTCGAGACATCACTGTATCTCTGCCTTTTGACGATGCAAATATCTGTCTGCTGAAATGTTTATGCCAAGCCGTGCCCACTCCGAGTTTGATACCATGAAATAATCAATTCTTGCATAAAATCATAACGTCTTTCAGAATGCAAGAAAATTTTATCACAACTGTTATTAAAGTGTTCGCAGGTCAATCAAATAAATATACACCGAACATTTTACAGTAAAGCTTTATAAACGTAGTTTAGGTTTGCCACAATATAAATTCTGTATTACTGTTATTATATTCGGATAATTTATTCCAGTTACAGCAATTAGAAGATGACTTCATTGTGGCTTTTGTTCTCTTTAGATATATATATATGTTTTGCTTTATAGGAACAGTGAGATCTGCTGATAAATTCAGTTGTACATTAACTGATGTATCANTAGAAGACGACTTCATTGTGGCTTTTGTTCTCTTTAGATATATATATATATATGTTTTGCTTTATAGGAACAGTGAGATCTGCTGATAAATTCAGTTGTACATTAACTGATGTATCAAAAATAAAATCTCTATCACTGATAGACACTATGATATTAAAAATTATAAGAATGCATCAAAATATCTTAAGTTATGTCAACAAATAAAGTACGTTACTCCTAAAGGATTTGCTTTCGTATTGCTGTTTGTAATAGTCAGTATATATCCAGGACGATTATTGTCGAATGCAATAGTTTTTGGGCATAAGAAAATATCGAGGATAAAATTTTCAGTCGACGAGATCACAGTCCTGTGTAAATTGTATAATATTCTATTTAATCATTGATTGCTGCTCTAGTAGATATCACAGGCAAACAAAACAATATTTTGTGACGTTTTTTTAAATAAATGCAGCTGTATTGTGTGTATTTTTGGTTGCTGAACTCCAATCTGGCATAAGTTTTTTTTTGTATCACCCACAGTTCTCTTACAATATGCATTTGTATTTAAAAATGCGATGTAAGCGATTGTATTACAAAAAATATTCAAATACATTTTAAGTATTTTTTTTTTTTTTTGTATTTTCTATCGCCCTTATCTTTGAAGCTTCTTATGTAGCCTTTTCTCTGATTTGATGCATTTTGTTTGTCTCGGTGAAGTGACCTGCAGTAATCGCCCATCATGCTGACAATCCAACGTCCCCAGGTAACGTTTCTCTATCACTTTGATGTCCTGGTGAAACCGCTCCCCCTGCTCTTCACTCACATCACCCAAGTTGTCAGGGGAAAAGTCAAGATGGTTGTGTAAGAAGTGGACTTTATGGCTCATCAGGCATCCCAGATTTTTGAACTTGTCTATCATATTAGCTATGATAAGCTCATAGTTTGGGTCTTTTACATTGCCCAAAAACTTATTCACAAATTTCTTAAATTATATTTAAGCCTCCTATTCCTTTGTTCTCATTTTTGTTTCAAAGAAAAAATCTAACATCATTTCACGTATTGCAGGCTTGGATCCTGATAAATGAGGAAACTTTTCACACAAAAAGTAAAATATTCACCATCTTTAGGCAAGGCTTTTGCAAACTGTTACATTAAACCTAATTAAATGTGAAGAGGTAGAAGAAGATTTTTTTTGGATCTATTAAAATTTAATGCAAAATAGTTTTCTTTCCAGGTGTTAAAGTTTTCCTTGCAGGCCAATGATTTGTGGAGCAGTGTCGATCCTTTGCTCTGCTGTCCCACTCACGTATAAAACATGGAAATTTATCAAATTCAGTTGTTGGCCTAGGAGCATGCAAACTACTTTCAAATCTCCACACATCATCCAATCGTGAGCAGGATAGTTAATTTCCTTTAATATAATATCTAGATTTTCGTAAGTTTCCTTCATATGGAATGAATGAGCTGCAGACAGTGAAGCACAAGTATTACGATTGTGTAAAAGAACAGCTCTTAAGCTAGTTTTTGATGAGTCTATATAAAATGTCTCCATTCTTCATTGTTGTACTGAATTCCAAATTCATTCATTAGACAACCAATATCATGGCAATACACAAAATCATGTTCTTGCTTAAAAAACTTAGTGAACTGTTGATCTCTTTTTCTTTATAGATAAATAGATGTTCCAGGTGCCAAAAAATGTTTTTATTTTAGCCTAAATCCAAGCAATTAAGCTATCACTTTAGTCAAACCCATATCTCTTACCAAATCATTTAACTCAGCCTGTGAAAAGAACTGAGGTTCTTAATTTTCTGGAAAACATTGGAATTTATCATCATTCAGTTAACCTTAATCTGACTCAGTTACACTGGACTGATCAAGTAAAACGTCAATAATAGCCTGTGGTGGGTCAGGGACAGGAAGTCCAGGACCATGAACGACTGGCCGAATAGCTGAAAGTAGATTAGGGTAGACAATTACTTTTTTATTTTTGGAGATATATGCAGTAACATCAATGCTACAAAAATAACAATCGTCTGAATAAGTTTTTGGTTATCTCCATATAATGGGTACTGCAAATCTAAATGCTGTCTTTTCTTTTTTTGGCCATATTTAAGGTCTTCAACATAAACATAGCATACCTTGTGTGGAGCCCATGGTTGCTCTTTATCACCGAGATTTATTTCAATATATAGCAAATACACTTCTTTAACAAACTCTGTAAAGTTTCTTTGATGTTTTTTAATTACAAACTTATAACATAAATAACAAAAACTGTTAGGAATGTTTTTACAACCAAGGATATCCAATTATTATGGCACATGGGTAAAAAATTGAAAAGTGAGGTTGTGTTGACTGAAAGAAAACAAACAGTAGTACCACCACTGCCAACCTAATTTCATTTAGATTTACTGTATGTTTTGGTATATTAGTAATGTACATCAAGTATACAAAACTGTATAAAAATATATATATTTATACATAAATTAAGTATAAACAAATATACATATATTAGATAAAAAAATGAATTTCTCACATTTCGTTTATTCAAATGTGATAAAATAGTGGGTGTCATGAATTTTTTATTATTATTTTTGACTCAGCACACCAAAAAACATATGAATACAGCAAAATTAATAACAACGTTTTTTTATCGTTGGCCTGTGTAACCAATCTTAACAGTTCTTATTTTCTTGCATGCTTGTTAAAGATTCATTATTTTCTAATAAAATTTCAATATTAATTGAAATATGTGTGTGGTTTCAAAACTTTGTTTTCAAGTGATTTAATGGTGTTTCCCCAAATATCCTATTTCTAAATTTACAATTTAGTGTACATCCATAATGAAACATCATTAGCAAAATGAAAACTGGACATTTTTTTTCTGCAAAATGTAAAATGTTTGCGGCAAAGGCATGATACTGAAAATATAAATATAATTTTCATGCAGCACCGTACATATTAATAATTGTGCGATTTGTGTATTCAGTCGTGTGCTAGAAATGCGTCCCAAACATTTACTTCTTAAATAAGTGTGTGTAACTTTGTGTATAGAATAATGCTTTGTATTATGAAATAATTGAAACAAAATCGTACTATTTAAAATATTATGTGAAAATGACTTTGCATTTGATATTAAATAAGAAATAAAACATTAAAATTATTTTATGTTTAACTGTTAAAGATTGTTCTTTTTTTAATTATTATATTTATAGATGGAAATTTGATTAATTCAATAAGTATAGTATGCTTTCTCCGCCCTTAAAAAATTATGGTGGCGTGAAACCAAAGCGATCATTAATCTAATGCTATTCCGAAGTTCTTGTCTTTATTTTGGAGGATGCTTTGGAGACAAGCGTACTTGTATTTTAAAAAAATGGTATTTTGTTTCGACGAANGATGCTTTGGAGACAAGCGTACTTGTATTTTAAAAAAATGGTATTTTGTTTCGACGAAACTGGGAAGAAAGAATGTTTCGGTTTTTGCTGATAATATCAAATTATTCTTTAGATCAGAATTTCCTTTACAAAGGTAGATGGAAATATTCCATTCGGGGCCAGTATTCAGGATGGGGCTCATGCTCCAACCAACCGTCATATTGTTTCCGGACCCTATATCGTCCACCATCTTGTCCGGCATTTTGTATGCAACCTTGTCCACCATATTGTTATCCATCATGCATCCGGCTTCCATCTAGTCCGCATTCTATTCTAGAGTATTGTCCGCCATATTGTTTCCTAATTGCTCACCTTCGTTGGACATTAGTCGCCATCTCTCTACCCTGCCATCTTAGATTTATTTTAACATGCTCTATATTTCCATCCTTATTTTATCATGCTCTCGCATTCCACTTCAGTCCCCTGATAATAACTCATTCTGTCGCTTGTGCTCCAGTCTATTCAAACCACTATTGTTTATTTGATTTTTCTCATTCNCCCTGATAATAACTCATTCTGTCGCTTGTGCTCCAGTCTATTCAAACCACTATTGTTTATTTGATTTTTCTCATTCGCTATTTTTTATTCTGATTCATTCAATATTGGATTTTATTTCTCATGCTCAATAACTATAAGCCTTTATTAATGTGGTCTTGCATTCCACCTTAGTCGACTTCTCTCCACCCTGCCATCTTATTTTGACTAACAATATAGTTCANTTTTTTATTCTGATTCATTCAATATTGGATTTTATTTCTCATGCTCAATAACTATAAGCCTTTATTAATGTGGTCTTGCATTCCACCTTAGTCGACTTCTCTCCACCCTGCCATCTTATTTTGACTAACAATATAGTTCATGTTGTGTAGGAACGGTAATTTTTTTTATGTTGGTGTAGGACATTGAAAATATTTCAACAATTGTAAGACATAACAACTATAGATAGTACTTTTAAAATTGTCATCAATATTTACCTAACTTAAACCAACTATTTTTATCTAACATCACCAAAACTAACTTAATCTCAATTTACCTTACTTCACTAAATTTCATTTAAATTTAATTTATCTATTCTAACTTAGCATATATTCACTTAAATTAATATATCTAAAAGTAACTCAATCAAACCTAACTTTACCGTACCTGTAATAACCTGACATATCCTAACATGTCATAACATAAATTTACTTAACCAAGCAATAATATATGAAAAAATTTACACGATTTCATTATATCTATGCCACCATGCATGCTCACTATATGTCACAATTTTTGTAGGTCTTAACCAATTGTNATGTTGTGTAGGAACGGTAATTTTTTTTATGTTGGTGTAGGACATTGAAAATATTTCAACAATTGTAAGACATAACCACTATAGATAGTACTTTTAAAATTGTCATCAATATTAACCTAACTTAAACCAACTATTTTTATCTAACATCACCAAAACTAACTTAATCTCAATTTACCTTACTTCACTAAATTTCATTTAAATTTAATTTATCTATCCTAACTTAGCATATATTCACTTAAATTAATATATCTAAAAGTAACTCAATCAAACCTAACTTTACCGTACCTGTAATAACCTGACATATCCTAACATGTCATAACATAAATTTACTTAACCAAGCAATAATATATGAAAAAATTGACACGATTTCATTATATCTATGCCACCATGCATGCTCACTATATGTCACAATTTTTGTAGGTCTTAACCAATTGTGTAATCCTTACCATTTTTTACATGTACAAATTTCTTTCACCTTATATATTATTTCATTTTTTTTACTAATTTACGTCTTTTCCCATTGTGCATAGTACTTAAAGAATTGCATTGTACTTAACTATCAATAAAAAATTGTAAAAAACATTCGCATACTCATTCAAGCATACTCTAACACAATAACATAATATAATCCACGGAAAATCAAACCTAGCCCAACCTCACATAACTCATCAAATTCTAGAAAAGTCAAAACTGACCCACAGTACAACTACATGCCCCACGACATATCGACCTGACATACAATTGCTGTAACCTAATAATAAACCATACCCAAAAATATTGGGGTATTCTCTATAAATCAAGAAAAAACTCGGTCATTCTAATACACCATGGAATGGTCGAAGCAAACACAATAATAATTAAAATAAAATAGCGTAGAAGAGAACGCCATACACCCAAATTTCTACCGAGCAACCTCACATGAACGTCGATCCCGTTCGATAATCATTCCTACGATCTGTCAACTAAACTTAACTGATACCAGACTGTCCAACATACCAAACAGTTATACCATCTCCAATAACACTTGAAAAATGTACAAATACTAATCATCCATATTACCCAACACACCACAAACACCACCTAAAATAACTCAAGTGTACCAAGCAACCATACATTCAAGGTCAGCCCAAGCCACATACATTCCTACCATCAATCAAGCAACTGATACGAGGCCACATAACATCCCATCTTCTAAAAACCAAGAATAACTCAGGCGTTATGTAACTACAATACCAACCAACACACAAACTATATAATCTACCGTAACTCTAGTGTACTAAGCAAATATACGGGTCAGGAAAAACCTATAACGTACACTCCATTACATCTGCTCTGGCAATCGATGTTATACATAATATACTAGTCACGATATCACCCTATAATAATAAAATAATAAAATTACCATACAGAGCAATTTCAAACACAGCTACTCAATAAACTCTTATCCTTTCCTTTTGACACCAGTCAAATACACTGACAGCCCATATTAGCCGCTTTAACTCAAGCATGCCTTAGCATGACAACACTCACCAATACACACATACTGTCCAAGCCATTTTGACATACACCTAAAAATAACGGACAGATATACTGGAAACCCTACCATACAACATAATAACCACACCGTCCATCATAAACCATGTGTTCCAATCCGCTTTACTATCCAGGCCAACCCGTAACACAAACCACCGTTCCATCTGTCAATATAGCAATACCGAACAATACCTGGCTAACCAACTATATCATCTCCTGAACCCAAGAAAACACTCAGTCATAGCAATCAACAATAACACCCAACACACCAATCACATTATCCATCATAGCTCGAGTAAATACAGAAATTAGAACAGCCCATAACCAAAATATAAAGGAGACCGGAAGGAAAATGAGAAAACCCCAAAGGATAGAGTCAGCAATATTAAACGGGTCTGGTAGTGAGCTTGGAAGGAATGAGAGAAGTTGCAGGACAAGCAAATAAACTCGAACATTCTTCAGATAACATTGATGGTGCTTACATAGAATGATAGAGAGTGAATGTTAGGAGTCCTCATCCATATCTCATCACTAAAAATGGAAGTCACTTAGCCACATAATGGGGTCATCGGCGTAAATATTGCAAGTGCCAGCTGCATTGTGCAAAACCCATTTGTGCAGGAAGTTTGGCAGCTTCAAGGGAACTAAATAAATGTTCTAGGAAAAATTCTACTCATCATGGCCGATTTAGAGAGAAAAAGGGATTTGATTACAGAAAAAATTAGAAAATTGCCGCGTAATGTTATCCAATATGAAATCCGGCATATGTGGACGTCCCAGCCAGGACGCCAGGTTCAACAGAATCGGCATTTTCTAACTACTCTTTCATTCTGTTTTTAAGTCTTTCATTACGTTTTAACGTAATAATTATGGCGTTCTGTTTGAAAGGTTTTGATACATTGAATGAGATGATGTGAGAACATTCGCACGTACTAGTTCTTTTAACAGTTTCAAAATTAACAATTAAATTAAAAATGATAAGAACGAAATTAAATACCTTTTTCACCTTCATTGTAAATTTTCTCTTGGTCTCTCTACTGGTACGGAAAAGTTTTCCTAGCTGGATGATCTGGTTTCAAATTCTGGACATTTCATTAACAAAAAACTTTAAAGTGTACAATATTCACAGCGACTATCGGAATTTGGCTTATTTTTTGTGATGACATGTCTGTTATTTAAACAATCAATGAAATTAACACATTAAAACAATCAGTGGTTTTCCTCCTGAATTCTAAGTGGAGTCATTTTCACTGATTCGAAAGTATAATTTTCAATGCAAATCAGAGGTTTTCACATTTCTATGCAGTGGTTATAGTTTTTAAATCACGATGTTGAAGCTTACCTGAAACATTATAGATTAAATGAAAACTGCTAATAAACCAAATGTTTTTAGAAAATTTTTTGTGAAATTAGAGATTATTTTGCGTACTCTAACAATGTAGTTGATTTCTTATGTGGTTAAAGATTTTTACACTATTTTATAGCGTTACTATATTATAGTATATGTCTGTGCAGATGGGCTTTTTATTTGTAGTTAATATTATTTTCTTACTGCGTTCAATATATTGTTATGTCCTTGTAGTAAGCATATTTTCCACTGGCTAAATTTACTAACTTACACTGTACAAATAACTGGTAGCAAGGCTGCGTGGTAACATTGGCTGCATTGCGCACGCTTGTCAAGCACGTGCAATGGTACCAAAAAAAAAAAGAAACCATTTCGAAGTTAGAGTGCAATGCCCAGTACACAATTATTGTAACATCTATAAAATTATTATGTTCATAATATAACAGTTGTTGCAATATTTGGGTACCATACATTGGACTCTAATATTGAGTCAGTGGGAAACTAAAATAACCTCTTTAGAAATCAAATAATTGGACAGCGTATTGAGCCATCTTGGGTATGTCAGTTATCTTGTCCGTCATGTTTTTTCAGTGACCTTGACCTTTGATCTTGAAACCCAAAAATCCATGGGAAAATGGCCAAATATTGAAAAAATTAAAAAATATTTATAAAAATATCTTTTGAAAAATATTAACACAATTTATAAAAAAATAAAGTTTCGATGTTTTGGTTTAGATAGAAGAGAGACTGGAACCGAACAACCAGCACCTTATGACGTCACCCAACCACCATATTGGACCCATATGACAATGACTATAACCCACGGCTTTGAGCCTATTATATTTACCTTGGATAACCTTGAAAACAATAAATTCAAGAAAAATTTTTTTAAGATTTAATAAATTAACAAAAGTCAGCGATCATATTGCAGTACTGACTATTACCACCATCTTGGATCCAAGTAATTTTGACCTTTGATCGACACCTGATGAACATTGAACTTTAAACATAAATTCAGTCAAAAATAACAAAATATTTTAACGAAATTTAAAAAAAATTATAAAAAATTCTTGTAAATTTTTTTTTATTAATTATAAAAATCTTACATTTCTGGAGGTTCCCCACAGCACAATTTCCAGCAAATGACTAACTCCCCTCCAATCAATCACATGTTATTAATATCCCCTCCCCAACCCACCAAAATTTGGTCATTCTGACGAATGTACTCCACTCACCATATTGTCTTTTTTTTTATTTATCATTTGTTTGACATTTTCTACACCTTGGTTGCACTGATAACTCCGACAAACATGTTACATCTGGATGACCTTCACATTGACCTCACATCTGTGAACAAAACCCTGTGTTCATGATCTTCAAAAGACAAAAAATCCAATATATTCCAACACAATAAAAACATTTAAAACATTAATTTAAAAGTCGTTTTTTTTCATTAATCTTTCATTCAATCTCGCAATCTCTCCCCCTGCAACCAAGTTTTCTAACTGCTCCCTCGGATGAAAAAAAAATAACACCAGATCACTTGGGTTTACGCACCTTATCTTGCGCTGATATAATAAACAGTAATAATTAAATACGTTTTCATATATTACTTCTGATATTATAATTTTTTCAAAATGGGAAAGTTGAATTTACAAGCAGCATGCCAGACACAGTGTTATAATATTATTTAAGATCTATAACAATTCTTACTTGCTATTGCTATCACATCGTTGCATTCACTGCTTAGTTATTGTTTCATTTAATCAAAAATATTTAAAATATTTTTGGTGGGTGTGTTATTTAATAAAGCGATGACAATTTTGCTCTTGAGATAATGCTTTACAGGTCTGTTTCAAAAGTGTGCAGAACCCATGAATTTAATATAAAATATTTTACAGAGCATGTTGGTTTGAATGTTACTGTTATGGAAACTATATAATATAGGCAACGTATATAATGTAGGTACCATATAATAGAAAAAAACATTCGAACTAATTTCAAATTGTGAGGAATCTGATCATAATCGTAAAATGAAATTTATTCAATAGTAACTTCATACACATAAGAATTCTTATCATCGATGTCAGTGTCACTTTCCGCACCTTTGCCACCCTCTCTTCTGTGGTCGTTTCAATATTTCGTGTAAGTGTTAAACCATAGTACGAATGTATGTAGTATTTATAATTAAACAAGGGATATGCGTCCTGTAGTCTTTGGCCTTACTGCAGATTTTAATTGAGGGAACTTTAAATTGGTCTCTCTTTTTAACATTGGAGATCCATTTGTATATATATATATCAGTGGTTTTCGTTACAAAAATATATTGTTTTTAACTTCAGTCACATGAGGACGTTGCAAGAGACATAGAAATTTACACAACCCATTTATATATTATTTGGATAAATATAATAAAACTGCCAATTTACTAAAATTATATTGGATTTCATGAATTGTTGTCATGGCTGTCTTGCAAATGTAGTTTTTAAAACTGTGCTGTATATGCATATTAGTAAGACATTTTTTCTGCAAAAATCGTACCCGAGCTCCTCAATGACACATGTAAAATTTAACTTCATTATTTGCGCGTTCTTAGAGAACAAGCCACAATCTAAGCAAACATTACAGCTACGAAAGTGAATAAACTAACTGAATATATCATTGCCAGTTCCTTTCACCAGGATATGCGTTGTTTGAGCACCATCGCGTTATAAAGGACTACATTAAATATATGAGGGAATAATAATATTGCGCATTTCTCACGATAATCACAGGCAAGGTCAGAAAGCACTGTTCCTTTAATAATAACAATCTTGCTCGTGTTTCTGGAGAGAAACATTCCTACTACGAAAGAAACAAATGTTTTCCTTCTAGAAGTGATGTACAATTCTGAATTTGCTATTGGTTGCCTAAGAATATGTATGTAATGTTTTTAACTGCACATACAAACTGTAACGACTTTCTATCTTTCGAGTTTTCTGACGTAACACTGTTACTTTGAGGTCACTAATATGTGCAGTTATATGCCGTTTATTGTAACTGTTTTATTATTAAAGCAGTGAGCATAAAACCACCAGGAGCATTTTAAAAAGGCAATATACCATTCGTAATGTGCACTAGTAACTAACGTGAATACGCACATTATATGTTTGGAAACTTGTGAATGCCCAACACAAACATTGCATCATATGCACCCACAATTGTGTAATGTTAAACTCAGCATGTGTCATCCTTTGTCTAATTTGTGGTTCTCTCATAGCATGTACACAAACATCCGTATCACAGTTTTATTAATTGATCTACCAATCTAGAAAAGAAGATTCACAAGGATAAAGGGATAGACCATTACGTTTTTAAAATCACACATTTTAATATAAGAAATATATTACTTTACATAGAAGATTAAAAAATCACTGTAAATATTACATTTGACTTTAAATTTGCTGANATTACATTTGACTTTAAATTTGCTTATACTAGAGACAACAGAAGTTAGTTATTTAATTTGTGTGAGAAGAATTTCAACACGGTTTCCATCTTGTGTATTTATTTTTTTATGTTAATTGTGGTACCCCGTCCTTTATAGTAATGTGAAATAAAATGCAATACATAATTTTTAAGAATTTGGTCATGTGTAAATTTTCATTAGAGGTAACTGAGTATCACAGACGTTTTTATTGTTTTGAAAATATTATTGTTTGAGAAAGATATTTTTTATATTCTGTGATTATGTTTTCATTGCAAAGTGGTTTTCAAACGTACTTTGAATCTGACGACTTGGCGGTTCAACTGGTTTCAATTAAGTTCTTCTCTCTCTTGCTTTTCAATGACCTTGTAATCAGCTACTGAGCTACTGAAATCTTGGACTTCGCCTGGCTGTGATGCTTGTGAACCTTAGAGCAGTATCACGGTTGATAATCTGCTCTGGTGCCACGTCAACTGGTACTATAGAGATTATATTCCTAGACCACATTGCATTTGAAACAAGTGCCTGTTATACTCAGGATGTTCGTTTTGTATACTGATAAATGTTAGTATACATATAGTAATATAGGGCATAAAACAGCTATAGTCTGTGAAGAAAGACAATCGTTTTCTCAAGGGCATATTTATTCATCTAACAGTTTTATTTTCTTTTTAAATTCTGCTGAGAAACGATTTTAAATTAATCATATCATTATGGAGTTGATTAAAGCAAGATATAATTCAGAATACCACATTTTGGCGGTACGATTTCTTCACAGGCTGGTCTGTCATAATATCCTTTTGGCATGCGTGTAACTTCCCTTTACTTACTGATCCTGTGTCTTTGTGAGAAGACCTTCTGTTGGTTGAAAGAGGCCGATCAGAATTGCGATTCTCCAATACTGAACGTATAAGATTCGTAGAAAATATATACAGATGTGTATTAGTTAACATATTCACCTACAAATGTGTATGTGGACATAGGGTTTTTTTTTTTAAATTTGTGCATTTAAACATCTGCGAAAGTAAGGTGTTTCAAGACGTACATCAGCATTAATTTTTATTTTTTACATTTTTCCATTTAACTAAACAAATATTCAAATGTTTCCAAGAACACCATATTTATTTAATAAGGGAACGAATGAGCTGTAATGTTTGATCTCAGCCGTATACTAAACGTTTATTCAGAAAGTTTAAATTTTCTTGCGATATAACTGTTGTGAATTCTTCTAGTCTTTTCATGGATAACTATGCTAGAGTAAATTAAAATATGGTTGTAATTAACTTCATTAGAAAATCTTAATCTTGGAGATGATGCATGTAATATAGTGTTAAATAATGTTTTTAAATTTTAAGTTTTATTTATTAATATGTTTTATAACTCAGTTTAATAATGAGTCCTTGACTATATCTGCGTATGTGAGTCACATATTTTCCTAAGCTTTAGTTATGAGTTTTAGCTTAAAATTCATGTGGTCCAAAAAATTTTTTTTAATGTGTAATTACAAATACTTAGTGAGGGTATACATGAATAGATATATCTTCTTCTCCTCTATACTTAGATGTAAACCATATATTTTTTTTATTATTTTTAAATTAGGAAACACATTCTCAATGAAGTAGGTTCTTTGGTATTTGTACCATAATTTTAGCAAATCAGGGTTAAACTTGATGCTAATTCTCATTTTATATAGTCAAATGAAATCATACGACTTTCATTAGAGTAATTATTTCCCATAAGTTCTTTAACTTATGGGGAAAGTTTTATTTCTATATCATAAATGGGCGATGAGGTAAGATATGTTTGAACGAGGTAACTACATATTTGCTTGGCAGACATGTTGATGATACTAATATGCAGAGAACAACAACCAAAATTTCTTAAGAACGATTTTTCATATAAATACTTTCCATATAAAATCAAGAAGTTACTGATATAACCAATGAGCCTAATTTCCTCAAAATGGATTCAATTCATTCTTAAATAATTTCTAAAAAGCTGAATTGGTAGGAAGGACTTGACTTCTCTTTGAAATCAATGACTTCAGGAATGAAACCAGAAACTTAAGCAAAGGTATTGAGACAAATACACACATGCCTTACCCGGGATTTGAATCCAGAAAACATCTAACAAAAAACTAGCGTGCATTCCACTGCATTATGGAGGTTGAATTCGGAGCATCAACGTCAGATTTAATCAGTTTAATGTTTCGAATGATAATGCTTACAAACTTAAATTTTTACATCTCCTTTATTTTGAAAATTAGTGGCAAAGGCTCATAAAACATGTAAGTATACATAGCCTACCGTAATGCTACTTGTGTGGAGAATTTGATTTAAATAAGTCGTTTGGTTCCTGAGATATGAAATAGAAAACATTATTTCTTATTCGATGCTATCCTACAAAATTGTTAGAAAAGTTGGCTCTGAATGCGATGCTTCAGATGTATTCTGTCTTCTTACAAATTGTGGTTTAATTTGGTTACATTGTTTTACATATGTCAAACTTACCTAGAATATGAATGATGCTGCCGTTTTTTACATCGATGTCTGACCCATTTATATCAGGAACTTTTACATGGGCTTCTGTAGCATTTGTGGTGTGTATAATTTGCTACAAACTGTTTTAAAATGTTCCAAAGTAACAATTAGTGGAAACCGGTTTATTGGTCCCCGAGACATGGCTTAAAATCTCAATAACTTTCATTTGGCGATCTTCATAAATTTAAAAAAAAAATGATTTTAATAGAAATCTCGATGATTGCATACAGCCTTGACGTGTGACGCATTGTGAAGTAGAAGCCTCGCTGACCCCCTTTGCGAAGACCTACCAGTTGACACGTGTCACAAGGCACGTAGACAGCCAGAACGGATCGCAGTTACACATGTCAAGGTTGTTCAGAGTAAGTGCTGGCATATCGCCGGAGCACCAGGTAAGTAAATACGTAGGAAAGCGGGAGAAATTGCAGAGCCAAGCAAGAGCACCTCTAGCTTCATGCCTGAGAAAACGGCTGACAAATTGAAAGTGGGGGACACGAATACTCCTCACCCCTACCACCCTTGTAGCCAAACCGCGTAAGAATAAGCTGAGATGGTAATTTCAAGGGGCAAGATCACCACTTCCCCCCCACCCGAATCTTCACGAACCATGGCACGTGGCTGAAGGGCTTTGTAATGAAGGCAACCACCTCCCCTCTTCCCTAATAAGAGAGACACGTGCAGGCAATAAGGGAGAGAGTCTAGAGTGCATATATGCCTCTTTGCGGGGCGAGTGGTATTGAGTTGAAGATCGCCGCGCAGAGAGGTTAGATCAGTAATAAGTAGACCACCAGTCAGTTAATCATTACCACACAGAGACCATAGTTCGAGGAATCAGTCGCGCAGAGGGGCCGGGGGATCGGACTCCCGGCCAAAACAGTACCTCAGTACAGCAGTACGTCAGTAGGCATGGTAGGACAGTTCGTTATCACCACGCAGAGGGAAGAGTTGCATCAAGGAATCGCGAGAGGACATCAGAACGAGCCCAGAACAGCAGTCCAGGGTGACGGAACCAAGTGCGGGCCTTTGCCAAGGCCGCCCACATCGCCGGAGCTCACCCAGAGCAGACAACATCCCAGCACCAACAGCAGAGTAGTTAAGTATCAAGTCGCCATCCAGAGAAGGCCCCCTCCCGCCGGAAGTTGCCCCAGTTAATGCGAGTAGACAAAATAGAGTACCACACCTCGGAAGTGTTTCTGTATTTTTTTTATAACTCAAGACAATATATCCATGTTTCAAAGTGAAACAACAAAAGACTACCTTATTGAAATACCCTCAACCTTCAAGGCACATTATAGTCTGTGCCTGGAGGAATTAACTCCAACCCTACGAACCACTCTGTGTGCCACAGGTGGGGAATAGCGTCAGGTTAAATTGTCGCCCTGACGTGGGGCGTAGCGCCGTCAGCCTTTATACAAAGTTAAACAAAAACAGATTACATAGTTTTGTAGATATNGCCCTGACGTGGGGCGTAGCGCCGTCAGCCTTTATACAAAGTTAAACAAAAACAGATTACATAGTTTTGTAGATATCGCCCACAATATTAAAATAAATTTAGAGCCGCCATTCTGAAAAAAAGTGTGCCCTTATTGAAAAATATTAGACTAATTTTTATAGCTAACAACTGTTCAACATAGTCGCCAATGTTTATAAGAATGGGTTGATTGTTTCCCAAAATACCAGATAAGACCCTTATTTTTTTGTACGGGCTACCTTACAAAATGGAAGAGAACTGTATCTCTGCAAATACAAATTTGATGCTTGAAATAGGTACTGATGGCATATTAAATTAACTTGGAATGTGTTTAGTTAGTAAAATATACTGAGATAAAATANGCCCTGACGTGGGGCGTAGCGCCGTCAGCCTTTATACAAAGTTAAACAAAAACAGATTACATAGTTTTGTAGATATTGCCCACAATATTAAAATAAATTTAGAGCCGCCATTCTGAAAAAAAGTGTGCCCTTATTGAAAAATATTAGACTAATTTTTATAGCTAACAACTGTTCAACATAGTCGCCAATGTTTATAAGAATGGGTTGATTGTTTCCCAAAATACCAGATAAGACCCTTATTTTTTTGTACGGGCTACCTTACAAAATGGAAGAGAAATGTATCTCTGCAAATACAAATTTGATCCTTGAAATAGGTACTGATGGCATATTAAATTAACTTGGAATGTGTTTAGTTAGTAAAATATACTGAGATAAAATANGCTTGAAATAGGTACTGATGGCATATTAAATTAACTTGGAATGTGTTTAGTTAGTAAAATATACTGAGATAAAATATTTACAAAGCCACTATTTAAAAAATATTGGCCTGATCTAAATGATATATACCAGTTTACACCACTTGCAGCAGTGGTAATTCATTGCAAAAATTTGGAAGGAATCTGTTAAATATTTTCCTGTAACATTACAAAATATGTTCCCTAGTTTAGACATAAAAAAATGTTTTACTCGCATGTCATTATCTTACAAAATGGTGAAAAAAATATGCTCCATGTAGATACAGTTGATAGTTGTAATGTCTACTGCCACCTTACAAAGTTATGTTGGAATTGAATACATATTTTCGACTATAGAGCATTTGGATCTTAAATTGCTATATTGCCGCCATTTTGAAAATAAGTGTTTTACATTCTTAAAACATATAAATTTATACCGTCTTCTTGACTACTTCATGTGTTCAAAATTAGGTAGGATTCGGTTTATTAATTACCGATTTAAGACACAATAAAATTATTTATTCGCATTGCACTCTCTTTTAAAATGGAAGACTAAAGAAGTTATTAATTGGTTATTAAGATGCTTAAAATAGATTATTTAAGTTTAGAAAATTTGGTCGAGGTTTGTTAAATTGTATCGCAGTTATACTAAACCAAATTTAAATATTTTTATGGTCATAATTTTGAAAATAAGTAAATAATCACGTTCAATCATTTATTTTTATATGGCATACCATAGTTATAATAAAATGCCAATTTGGGGGAGAATTGGTTTAATAGCTTACAAAATTTAGTTAAAATCAAATAAATAGTTCCCGAAATATTATATAAAACACAAAAATTTTTAATGACCGCGATTTTGAAAGTAAGTGCCCTGCATGGTCGGAAAATAAAAGTCAGGTGTACTTCCTAATTATTATATGTGTTCCAAGTTTGGTAAAGTTCGGATTAAGCGCTCAAAAATGGAAAGGGTGATTCACACAAGGTAAAACACACACTCAGACACACACCTATTCATACACACACAACACATATTCACACACAGACAATCAGACAGGAAGGTGATCTCACAAGCCCTTCTTTCCTTCGCAAGATAGTCTAAAAACTACCAATTCTGAAATATTTTGCAATCTTCAGGTAATAAAACCTTGCTTTGTCTTTTGGCTGTTTAATAAACACATAGTGACAGGTTTTTCTAGTAAATACATATTATTTCAAGCAATATAATCACACAACTCTATACAATAATTACAAAATTGACACAGCACAAAATAACATAATTGATCAAAAGACTGCAATAATAAAATTTTCCTCTTCTGTGTATTTATTTTAAATGAAATGGCGTTTATCCGCGAACTACGGTATGAAAAGGCACCCAGAAAAAGAAAACTCAAAACAATATTTGATCAAATGTAAATGGAGCATGATTTCGTATTTTATATTCTCACTACATAACTCTTGTTTTCAGTTAACCCGTGTAGTAGGTATTAGACGTAGGATGTACAAGTAAATCCAATTATATTATCAAATATCTGCTAGGTAAAATATTGTTATTAGACAAACGTTTCTATGATAGTGATACATATTCTATGTAGAAAACCAGACTTTAATTTGTTTAAACAAGCTGACATATAAATATTCGTATACATTTATAAATTAACAAATATACAAAATGCATGTAATTTTACAATAATATACAGTTACAGAATAAATTCAATTAACACGTAAGTACACTTAGTGCACATTACTAAGTGTAAATTATCTTATTATATAATACATAGTAAGTTATTGACTTTATTATAAAAATGTCAACCTTTATTTGACTACTATTCAGTAAAAGTAGTAGTTAGACACTGGAATGAAAAGTTATGGATGTACCAAAAAACTGCACAATGAAAAACCATGCTCATTGCCGTCTTATCTAATGTGGTTCACGAAGTGCAATTTTCAGTTTCTGAAAACCTACAGATCAATGCGAATATTTTGCCATTATTTAAAGTAATTGAAAATTACGAAGGCAGTTTTAGGATATTACACATTTTTTTCACGCATTCACCTATAGACTAGCTTTATGGAAAGCCAAAACTACCGTTAAGTAAGCATTTTCACTATAAATATAAAAGTAAGTGTGCTTTAGATAGACATCATATAAACGAAAACATTTGAGTAATACCAGACGTTTGAAGGGAACACAAGCCTGCCACAATGTCTGCGGTGCTATAATGAATTAAAAAACTAATGCGCAGACGATGGTAGTTGGCGATCGAGAAAATGAACTGGACTCTGTATTATCCGTAAATATTTGGTCGTTTCTTTGACATACAAATTTATAATACCTGAGTTACCGTGGCAATATAACTCACGTAACATTTATATAACATTAATGAAGTTCTCAGGTACATGGAATGTTCATAACTTACATACGGACAGGTTCCAAACAATTTAAATATACCTGGAATCTATTAGAAAAAACTCAGTGTTTCTTGGCAATAATGTAAATAACAATCTGCAGTAAACCAGGTGATCTTAAATATAACATGTAAGAATTATCTGTGTATCTTATTTGTGCTACGAATACGTCATAGAACAGTGTTTTAAAATATCCATTATATTTTCTGTTACATCACTTTATCTAACATGCAGGAAAATGATAAATAATAACACATTAAGTGATTTAAACATAAAAAAATTAATTATATTAACCATCCGTAGGTACTGCGGATGAATACTGTAATTTATGAACGTATGTAACGGTTTTGAAGAAAATACAGTTCAAATAACTTTGTAATCCTACTTACTTATTCATCTGAATCGTACACTCTTAGCTTAAATCAGTGATATCTAACAGTGTAACAACATTCACTGAAACTCAGTTGATAAAGTACTGCTAACTGGCAAATCAAGGAAATTAACTCGGAACAAGTGACTTATGGGAGTGGAATTCTTTACATAAAGTGAAAATCACAGAAAAATCAGTGCAATCCAACCATCAAATTAATTACGAGGGTAATTCGGAAAGTAAGGTCCGATTTCTTATAAAACATAAACCATCACAGATTTTTTCAAAACACGTTTTTATTTAATTTCTTACATGTCTTTCTGTTTTTATACATAGTTTCCATATTTGTTTAAACTTTTGTAATAACGTTCTACTAGCTGTTGTACGCCTAATTCACATACGTGTTCCGCCTGTGAGGATAACCAGTCAGTAACTGCTTCCATCACCTCGTCATCTGTGGCGAAGCGCTTGCCTCCCTAAAGGCAAACGCCTTTAGGTCGCAGAACATGTGAAAATAGCTCGGCGTCAAGTCTGGACTGTACAGTGTGTGGTCAGTCTGTTCCCATCCAACATATCTGATCAGATTTTGGGTGTGAATGGCAGAATGGGGTCTGGCATTATCATGCAGCAACAAAACTCCAGACGTCAGAAGGCCACGTCGCTCATTGCGTATTGCACGTCGAAGTTTAGTCAGGGTAGCGCAGTAAGCGGCTGCATTGATTTTTAGCCCTTGCTGCATAATCACGACTAACAAGACTTCATGTCTATCCCAAAACCAGGTTGCCATGACCTTGCGTGTTGAGATTGTCCGCTTGGCCTTGACTTTGACTGGTGATGTCGGGTTACGCCATTCCATTGACTGACGTTTAGACTCTGGGGTCATGTGAGAAACCCACGTCTCGTCTCCTGTGACAATCTTCTCTAAAACTTAATCACTTTTCTTATATCAGTCCAAAAAATAAAGAGCACAAGCCATTCTTTTCATTTTGGTGTTCCTCAGTTAGCAGCCTGAGAACCCAAAGGGCGCACAATTAATGAAATTGCAAATTTTCAGAGACAAATTTGTGAAAAGTTGTTCTACCCACATTCGGAAATTCCAATGCTAAAGTTGAAATTGTGAATCGCCGGTCTTCACAAATCTTTTCGTCCACTGCTTTAACCAAATCTTCTGTGATCACTGATGGTCGGCGTGATCACGGTTCATCATGGACATTTTCCCGTCCGTCCTTGAAAGCCCTCACCCACTTACGCACTTTGCTGTCACTCATCGCATTGGGGCCATACACTTGACTTATCTGTCGATGAACTTCCGCTGCTGAAACGTTCCTTGCTGTCAAAAACCGAATCACTGAGCGTATTTCACAGTCGGCAGGTAGATCAATTGTTGTAAACATTTTGAACTGACACCGTAAACAGCACACTGCAACAATACCAATGCAAATGGCGTCGTTTGACGAGCAAGGTATGCCGGGAGTCGGTGCGCATGCGCGTTACAATGTTCGCGCGGCATTCGATTAGCTACGGCAATTCGGACCTCACTTTCCGAATAACCCTCGTATAAAACAATAAAATATACACACTGATTACACTTACATAAGAAGGACATTTTGTAACACATATCCAGCACACTACTGATATCACATATCACACAAAAATCATAGTGTACGGTTCTGTACGACAATTTTATTAATATTTTTTAAGCAGCTTGTACATTGCCGCAAACATTGAACATTTTGCACAAATAAAAATTTCCTGCTTTGATCTGACTAATTGTGTTTCATTAATGATGCATATTTAATGGTTAATTTAGAAACAATAAAAATAGGAAAATGTAATTCAACCACTTGAAGAAAACAAAATATTGCATCCACATGNTTTAATTCAACCACTTGAAGAAAACAAAATATTGCATCCACATGCACATTACAAATAATTTTGAAATTTGAATAGAAAATATTTGATACAGCATTGTAGACACTTCAGCAATAACAAGCCTGCCAGAAAATTAGGACTNCTTTGATCTGACTAATTGTGTTTCATTAATGATGCATATTTAATGGTTAATTTAGAAACAATAAAAATAGGAAAATGTAATTCAACCACTTGAAGAAAACAAAATATTGCATCCACATGCACATTACAAATAATTTTCAAATTTGAATAGAAAATATTTGATACAGCATTGTAGACACTTCAGCAATAACAAGCCTGCCAGATAAATTAGGACTGTTAATATTCGTTATCTACTAGGGATGCAATCAAAGATTAAACATAATAGGATGTAATTGACACCGGGTTGTGTTGTCTAGTAGACTGAAAATTTAATAGTGGTTTTATTTTAATGCCCAACAATTACTGAATTCAACCATAATCATCCTAGTGGTATGCTGATCATTTCAATCATCAATACGATAGCATATACTGCAGTTGTAACGCCCTTTTATTCTTAACAAAAAATATCAAAATTTGATGCTATCTTAATAATTTTTAAAAACACAGTGCCTGTGACAAAACTGTCCGTTTTTATATATCTATAATTGTACAACTGATTTTTATCGGCAGAACTCACTGTTCCTATAAAGCAAAAAAGAGACATCAGCAAAGAGAANATGCTGATCATTTCAATCATCAATACGATAGCATATACTGCAGTTGTAACGCCCTTTTATTCTTAACAAAAAATATGAAAATTTGATGCTATCTTAATAATTTTTAAAAACACAGTGCCTGTGACAAAACTGTCCGTTTTTATATATCGATAATTGTACAACTGATTTTTATCGGCAGAACTCACAGTTCCTATAAAGCAAAAAAGAGACATCAGCAAAGAGAANGATAATTGTACAACTGATTTTTATCGGCAGAACTCACAGTTCCTATAAAGCAAAAAAGAGACATCAGCAAAGAGAACAAACGCAACAATAAAGTTGTCTTCCAACTGCTGTAATTACAATAAATTATCAGAGTATTATAACATTAATTCTGAAATACGTTTGTGGCTATCCATAACTACGATTACAAAACATCACTGTAGAATTTTAGGTGCAGGTTTTTCTGAGTGATCTGTGAACGTTTTAATGTTAAATGTGATAAAACGTGTTTTGGATTCTATAAAGACATAGGTATTTTAAGCAAATACTAGTTAAAGCACGAAATAAAATCAGTTTGGGAACGGCCTGGCATGAAAATCTGAGCAGACAGATCTTACGCACAGATGTCTCCATGTTGAAGGTTGTGATTATGAAATCGCCGCGGTGGTATAGTGGTCAGACTACTCGTCTTCCACCCTCGCGCACCAAGCTCGGTTCTCGGCGGGAACGCCCCCGGATTAACCCACGTGGGAATAGTGCCAGACGGTGCTGATGATCGGCGGTTTTTCTAGAGGTCTCCCGTTTTACCCGCATTTTTGCGCTTCTCCAAACTGAAATTTCTCCTCCGTCACCGGGTCTAAAAACTTTGATATAAACAGACGCCCAAAACTCTCTACTCCACTCCAAGAGGATTTAAATTAAATGTAAAACTAAATTATAGCCACCGTCATTTACCACTGTATTCCATTATATTGCGGGTCTGTATAGTCAAATGCCACCCCATCCTTTTTCTTTCTCCACATTATTTATCCATCTTCACTGCGCTTTTCATTAATCTTCAATTATTTCGTTCTCTGCTTTCCCTACTGCCTTCTTGGTCATTCTTGAGCCTAGTATATTTTTCGTCATTCATACACCATCATGCATATCTCGTGTGTATTTTTAAAGACTGCTTTTTCAACGGCTCAGACTCCCAAACCTCTCTACTCCACTCCACGAAGTTAGAATTAAATGAAAAAAAAAATGTCACCTTCATGTACCACCTGGTGCCTCGTTGTCCCTTACGGGCAAGGCGCAGTCCCTTCTTTCGCCAGTGCGCTGTACTACGCAAGATAGATCTGTAACAGCGGGACTTTCACTACACGCGACGAACGCTTGCACCACGCACCCACGCACGCGTGGTTGTACTTCTCTTATTAATCTCAAGGAAACAGCTCAAGCAAGTTATATAATTGCGATTTTTTTATATTTTTTTTTTAACATTTTCACGATTTTTTTTTTGTTTTTGAATACACGTAACATGTTAAAAGTAAAAAAAAAATACCGGCTTAAATAATTTATTTTTACCTATTTTGGTAAAACGTCGTATTTCCGTAACATGTATTTACTGAGTTAGGCGGAACCGCGCAAACAACAAACGAAAAAATTCAGGACAACTAACTCTTAAGGTTTGTAACGTAATGATTCTAAAAGCAAAATANGCGCAAACAACAAACGAAAAAATTCAGGACAACTAACTCTTAAGGTTTGTAACGTAATGATTCTAAAAGCAAAATAATTGTAACGTCAAAAATTTACTTTTTATTTTTTATAAAAGGCGCCGTTGCTGTTTTTTGAAACACCTTGATCGAAATGAGGCATTAGCGATATGGGATATCCCATTTCCCCTGCCGTTGCATTCCGGCGCTGCTCCATACTCAACGTCCTTCACAGTCACCGGCTCAGTAAAATGCGTCCACTTCCTCTCCATTCTCCACAGTATTATTCCTTCTTCACTGTGCTCAACATTAATCTTCAATCCTTCCATCCTCTGCTTTCCCTACTGTCTTCTTGTTCATCCTAGAGGCCTAGTATTTTTTCCTCACTCCAACAACATCATGCAAATCTCGTGTATATTTTCACAGACTCCTATTAGAAATAATAGTTTTAATTTTTAATTTCTTATCATGACAATATTAATATTTATATGAATTGAAATGTATTACGTACGTATAGCATTGAGTCAAAAAATGATTTTACTATTTATTTTTAAGATGAAAAAAAAACGGTTTATCAATTGTGTAGGTATTAAATCAGGCAAACGTTATCTGTAATGTTAAGAATATATGTCTTACTTCTAAAAACGTTTGTTAAGTAAAAAAACTTGTCAGAATACTTAAAAATCTTAAGGCCTGCGTGAGAACTTATGTCAAAAATATTGGCTGTCTATTCACATTATATAATTAAATAGATTTATTCACTATATTTTTGTCTCATACTGTTCCTCAATAGAAATTTTTTCCCTGCATACTAATACTTGGTCAGAGAAGGGCTGTTTGAGAAATTTCATACAACCATCCAGTGACGTGATTCGCGATTGACTGCTATGTTGTTTATATAGCGTTGGTAACACTAAGTTTGTTATGAATAAACGCCAAAAATAAACGATTACTAACCTTATATGTTAGACACTTTACATAATATTTTATTAACTTTCTTTATTAAATCCAACGCATGTTAACTTGGTTGATTAAATGTGTTTCCTCCTTAGCTCTTTGCAGTTTTATAAAATAATTTACTGCAATTTTTTTTTCCGCGAGATCAAATGAGTTTAACGTATACTTAAATAATTAGTTCTATAGTAATTTACTTAAAATTAATCAATACAATATTTTTGTCGTTTACAAAATAATTTTACTTGGCAGTTTTAATTTAAGTAGTTTTCCAATATTTTGAGTGCTCAAGTTTCATCTCACAGAGCCAAGTGCAGAACGAAGTAACGATTCCTAGCGCCAGAAAAAAGAATGGCAGAAGTATATGGTAGAGGGACACTGGTGAGAAAGTGTACGTGTAACTCAAGATTCTGGCCATCTTCTCGGAATCCTCTGTGTAGTCATGTCTCCATTTACGTACAAAGCCTCCTTCTACCAAACGCATCAAAACAGCATTTAACTGTGCAAGGAAGGGATTGTTGGGTGTCATGACCCAGTTGGCTGAGTATGTACTGATGTAGCAGTCATCAACGATATGCAACAAGGGAATCCCGTCCTTATAGTACCTCATGTTAGATGAGGTGCGTTTAGCACTGATACTAGTCATCAATCTACTTAAATTCCTGTAATTTGCAATCATATCTAAAGCATCGTAATTGTCTGTTATTGGAATTAATTTTCTCAAGGCTGTCTCCATATCATCGTTTTCAAACTCAATTGTCTCTATTATCTCCATCACGTCGTCAATAGACATGAAGATGGAACATTTTAGGTTCTTTCCTTGAAGCTCCTTATAGTCTCGTATGTCAGGGTAAAAATGAGTTTTAAATAGAAATCGTTGTTGGATTTCCACTGCTGTACGAAGCAGTTACGACAAGGTTAAAAATGGTAGAAATAAGTATGATAATTCTCTGCACTAAATAGAGTGCGTGGTTTCGCTTATTCCTAGAAAAGCAAGCCATATTGTCTCTAAGAAAACACCAGCCTTACCTTTATTATCACGGTCGAATCAGGAAACTATTTTCTAGAATGCTGCAATAAATACGTACGTGATGAAGTACAGTACCCACGCAGGGTATGTAAGAGGCAGAACAATGTTCAAGTACTTGGGTAGAGTCTTATTTTTGGAACAACAACGATGATGCAGAATCTTTCGGTTGGATACAGGCATCGTTTGGCCACAGGTTCAGCCTAACATGCCTCATCGGCGTTCAGTGTCTTCGAGAACTTGTTGCTTGTAACCATTGTGGAGTTGAACTTTGGAAGGTTGTTGGCTGTACCGTTAAATTTTTTCACGGCTGCTTTTACTGCAAGGCTGCTAGGCCCCTGGAATTCAACGGCGCCGTTGTCTGCGTATTTTGGTTCTGCTAGTTCTTGACCAGGTGACACACTGATGTCGAATCTGTAGCCATATGTATCATAAATTTTCTCAGGAAATACACCAAAATTTCCCTTCGGTCCCTTAGTTATTATATCGGTTGCAGAGATTTCGTCTTTGAAAGGGTTGTAAGTAACTACGTGAGTCTTTATAGCCAGCGGGGACACGTCATGAGTGTAGACAAAAGCGATGTTAAGAATTTTCTGAGAATCCCAGCAGTCTCTAAATATCCCAACAGTCTCCTGAGGGTCAACTTTAACAATGTCGGTTGTGATTAAAAGGAATCGAGCCTGCGTATTCCAGAATGGAAGGCTCGTCCACTCGTAACGCGGTAAACACACTTCGCTGTCATACTTGGTGAAGATAATGTACCCCACGCTACTCTCCGTGGTCTCTAGTTTAGTGAAATATCTGTATCCACCATCACTCGCGTTGGTGGGGAGGTGTAATACAGCAACTGATGTCAGTAGGTGAATGTTATATTGAATTAGGCCAACTGTTGAATCATTCAACGTAACTCCTTTGTAAATGGCTAAGAAATTAAAATTTCTTATAAAATATCTTTGTATAATTGTTTCCACGCCTTTCATGTGTTCTTTCTTTAATNGGCTAAGAAATTAAAATTTCTTATAAAATATCTTTGTATAATTGTTTCCACGCCTTTCATGTGTTCTTTCTTTAATGAATTCAAAGAGAAAGTCAATGATGTTTTTGAACTGATGTTTTCTGCGCAGTATGCCATATGTGCACACAGAACAAAGATCATTAGTTTCGAATTACAAAATCTTTTATGGTTGAGAAACCCATTCATTTTCCGTAGGAAAATGTTATCAAAACATGATTGACTGTCAAAAAATGTTTATAGATTTGTGGCACTTATTTTCGTGTACCACAGCGAAAATTCCAATACGTTCACCATCTGATTGCTTGCGATGTCAAATTCCATTTTGCAACATAACGAAACCTGTGAACTGTCAAACAGATCCAATATATATTCAAAATCCTAAAACTGTTTTCATCAGAACTGATTTTCATATAATATATAGTCTACCGATTACTTTTATTATTAACGAATGGGCTAAATACATATCTTCCCTACCTACGTGCAATAAAAGGAATATAAGTTTCCTCAAATTGTTAAGTCTCCTATTATTTTCAGAGAGATTTTATAATTTTCACAAAAAAAATAATCTGCACTTAAAATACTTCTACCAACCATATAAAAAGTTTTTCTTTGACAGTAGAATTGTATTGATTTATCATAATATTAACACAGTTGGAACTCGTAGACCCATAGATCAGTGGTTTGTGGTTTCGTGTTGCATGGCCATATGGTGCTTGTTCAGTGCTGTTCACACCCGGCGCACGCAACAGGAACCAGTAAACATAGTAGAGCCGAGAGAAAAAGAAATCACTGCGGCCACTCACGAGAGGGCGACGGGGCTCACACCACACAAGTGTTGTGACTTTAACTGCAGTACTACGTTTAAGTGGCCGATGTGTAAACTAACTAACGATAAGGCAAAGCACAGAGCAAAACAAACATTTTTTTCATCAGTTCACCACACAGAAGTAAAAATTACACTAAAACGANTAAGGCAAAGCACAGAGCAAAACAAACATTTTTTTCATCAGTTCACCACACAGAAGTAAAAATTACACTAAAACGATTTGAAGGTGTGGTTTCTTTGAGTTAGCGTACGCTCACTGATTGGCTGCTCAAGGCTCTGTAAACGAGCATTGTGGTTTCAAGTAATTTTGCTATTCCAAGCTGCAAAATATATCATATTGGTTGGGCTGTCGGCAGGTAAATTGATAACCAGGCGCTGATTGGCGAACGGCGATACCTGCATTTTCCTGGTCAGTGAAGCAATTTCTCTGNAGGTAAATTGATAACCAGGCGCTGATTGGCGAACGGCGATACCTGCATTTTCCTGGTCAGTGAAGCAATTTCTCTGATGTGTTGAGCTGGTGGAAGCTACGTTTTCTAATTTGTAGTCTTAAGTACCCTGTGCCATAGACTTAAGTAATCTGTGTCGTAGACTAAAGTATTCCCGCTCAAGAGCTTGTAATACTTGAGGAAAAATAAGGAACTTGTAATTACATAACGATGCCTGACATGATTATTGCTTCTGTTGAGATTGCGTTTTAGGAACTCATATTTGAAATATCAATGAAGTTTTATCTTATGAAGCGCCTCCGGGCGAAGCAGTATGCCGTTTTATTTCACTTGAACGAATATTAAGGAGCTGTTTGCTCTAACGAAGCGCTTTTGAAATATCCTTTTGAAAGTTATTGTGTGTATATGTACACAATTTAAAGAAAAACTCAATGTTTGTCCATAGAACATTTAGCAGTTAATTAAGGAATGACGTTCCATGATTTAACGTTGTTTAAATAGTAAGAATTACATTTTACCGGAGAGTAACATAATTTAAAGTCTGTTTCAATTTTTTTTGTCTTTGCTTTTGTTATACTTGGTTATACCCATTTATTAAGTATCCTTCCGTTATACATAGACAATATGAACACAAAAACGGTAGAATACACCAAACAGAAAAATCGCACAGTATGTATGCATATGACGAGAAAATAATTAATCATGTCGATGCAATGTGTTTTCAACTTTGAATAATCTAAAACTTGATTATGCCACTCGAATACGATTACTTTAAAAAATGGCAAAACATTTATTTATGTAGAATCGTATTGAGCAATTTTTTCTTAATAGTATATATTAACATTTTTCTTTCCTCTTTATTTGATTAGATCATATCGGATAGTAAATAAAAGCAATAATTTATGAACATATTAGAGGGGAAGGTTCATTTAATCTGTCATTTTCATGAATGTTATTGGGAACACTTAAATCGCTAGGAAAAAATATTTAAATACACTTATAATATCTTATATAGAAGGAAATTTGATAAATTATTTTTTTATTGAAAAATACTGTATATTTGAATTTTCTTTCTGTTTTACACAAAAATAGTAACGAAGGAAGTTAGTGGACACCGTGGTGCGTGTAACCCTACATTCGGGACGCTTTTCCAACTTATGGACTTTGGTGATATAAAAAAAAAAGTTGGTAAATCAGTAAACAAATTTGGGTTTCAATCAATTGTATTTTTACGCTTTTTCAGTCCAAAGTATTGTTTGGTTATTGTTGCTGTCGTCACCTTTGTCCTGTCCTGTGGCCGGAAGGTATATAAACAAGTCTCAAGTATGGTAAAGAGGGATATACTTGGCAAAGGGGAAACTATGAGTGCCTAGCTTTAATCATGTTATCAGCTGTACAGCAAACATCATGTGGTGCGTCCTCAATGCTTTTACCGAAGTCTGAAGAACTGA
This sequence comes from Clitarchus hookeri, assembly GCA_002778355.1. Lineage (NCBI taxonomy): Eukaryota > Metazoa > Arthropoda > Insecta > Phasmatodea > Phasmatidae > Clitarchus > Clitarchus hookeri. The sequence continues at coordinate 69,438 of NQII01006469.1, read as the reverse complement.
TGTTTTTGGGACGGTACATATACTGACGGGCCGTGCTGTTGTCGCTCAGATACAGACCGGTCCGTAACGAGCTACAGACTCTCGACCTAGAGATATTTAAACGTTTGCCCATTCGTCTGACGCGTACTATAATTGGACGCAAATAATAATTTTTTGTTCCTCGTGGTAATTACTGGCCATCAAATAATTAAGACAGTTGACGTTTAACTAATTATAAAATCTTGATGGTGTCCATTGTACTTTGGATAACCTTTACTGAAAAAGGCTGTATTGTAAATAAAAACTGGCAAACAAAATAAAAAGAGAAATATTTTAAACTTTACCCATCCAGAAACAGTGAATATTTGGGTAAACTGCACTGTGGAATGGTTAGTTCTCAACGATATTACCTGTTTCTAATCATTTAACAGTGTTGCTACTTTTTTGGCCTATGGGTGTTTCAATTGTTCATATTAGTGTATCGGAAATACCAAATACACAGTTCCTTGATTTTATCAAGAATTAACCCTTACGCCTATTGCCAAAGTACCAAAAAATATATTATTTGCAAGACCTGAAACCATACAATAGTGCGGGTCTGAAGAAAAAAAATTTGTCTATCAACACAAGTAAAAAAAAATTCCAAATGTTAGTTTTCAAATAAAATATCAATAGTGTTATTTTAATCTCTTAAGATCGCTTTATGAACTTGTAAGAACCAGTAAAACCTATCTCATTAAAGTACCTCTTCCACCAACAATCACAAAATTGATTTTTCTTTGGGAGATTTCGAAATATAATTCTGTTTACACAACGGCGTGAGAATAAGTGGTAGGACTCGGTTTTGAATAACTTCTACCGTATTACCGGAAAATAGACTGCGATGACCCCGGAACACATGCTACCCTCCTAAATAACCCAAAATCATAATTATGTGTCATTTTATATATTTCAGTAGTGACTAAGATCTGGTTGGCAGCGATCTCATACAATCACCCATGGTTACGGATTATCAGAGACTGCGGAAATTGATGGCCATGGCATTTGTTAACTCATGCGGTACCACATACCTCTATTGTTTGAGGTGTTGGAAACAAGGAATATTTTCAAATGTAAAGTATTGAAGCAGACGCAGAACTTGCTCAATTATCTCAACTAATGACATGTATACGTTTTGTTTGATAACAATTTTTCGAGCCCGTAATAAAGCAAAAGAGTAGGAATTTTTTCAATTCAGTCTCCCACAGGAAGAACATTGCGCATTAAACCAGGCAGCGAACAACACCACCCGTCGTTCTTATACAAAGTAAGGAATTTCTTTAAGCATTTTACTGTTTTCCGAATATTTTTAGGAACCTTATAATTCATGCATAGGGAAAAATGTTTCGTTCCCGTTCTCTTACCAAGCATATATATACACTTGTATCGTACATTTCTGAATAATTTCGTAAAGTGTAAATTCGTTGTTACTTCCAGCTTTTCTGAATTTTTGCTTTAGTTAATCTTCCAGGATATTCATTCTCTATATGAAAACAAAGATAAGAAACTAACATCATAGCGCCAACGCACCACATTTGTGCGCAATTTGTGAAAATACTTTGCATTAGAACTGTTTCGTAATAGGCGTTGCAAACACATATATTATTCCCCAATCTTTATTCATATTAGTTATAAATAAAATATTGAAATTGTAAGAAAAAATAAAAATAAAATTTTAATATAACAATTATTAAGAATTTTTAATTTTAACATAAGAATTACACACTAGTGATAAATGACATATTTAAGAAGGAACATAAATCGCGATTTATGGGGTTTTTTTCGCAGGTTTTCTTCGAAAAGTGTAAAGAAACTGAGAATAGAATATGAAAAATTTTATCGTTTAAAGGGAACATCCGGAGTATTCCCTGTAAAGTGATTTAAAAAGCAATAATCAAATGAATCCGTAATAGCCAGATAGAGAACAGAATAATAAGCAAACGAGCAAGATTCAAACTGTTCTTATATTTCNTAACATAAGAATTACACACTAGTGATAAATGACATATTTAAGAAGGAACATAAATCGCGATTTATGGGGTTTTTTTTCGCAGGTTTGCTTCGAAAAGTGTAAAGAAACTGAGAATAGAATATGAAAAATTTTATCGTTTAAAGGGAACATCCGGAGTATTCCCTGTAAAGTGATTTAAAAAGCAATAATAAAATGAATCCGTAATAGCCAGATAGAGAACAGAATAATAAGCAAACGAGCAAGATTCAAACTGTTCTTATATTTCNAAAATGAATCCGTAATAGCCAGATAGAGAACAGAATAATAAGCAAACGAGCAAGATTCAAACTGTTCTTATATTTCTACAGTTCTTCTTGCAATTCGTAGTTAAAATAATAATTATACATTTTAAAACATTTAAAATTGAATGAGCTCATCTTTAGTATTTAGTGAAATAGAAATCGAAAAAAAAATGTTTAAATAATATATTAAACTAAAAATAATTTTTTTCTAAATTTTCAGTAAAGTATTACCTAAATCTTTATTTTATAAAGTTACAAATTTTTTGCATTGTAAAAATTTACTTTAATTCATTGGAGTGCGAAGAACCTTTTTTTACGTACGTAAATATAAAAAATATTAAAATTAACTTTAAGGCAACAGTTATGATTAAACACTGCATTAAAAAGACATATATTTAGTTATTTGTTTTTAATTTTCAATAAACTAACATATTATGTTATTTTTAATTTGTTACAGAATGAAAACAAAACAAAATTAATTAAAAATACATATATGCTTGTTGTGGAAAGTGTGCATTTAAGTGAGTTGAATTTAAACACAGTTGAAATCATGAAAACGTTCCAGTGTAGCAATATACGTTTTAAGTAATTAACAAATTAATGTTAAAATTTATGAATTATTTAAAAATAAAAATAATTTTATATTGCACATAATTTTGCATCCAAATCTAACCCCCAGGTTAAAATACGATTTCTTAAATAGTCAAGTATATTTATATTAAAATAATATTTTATAAAGAATATTTCACCCATATAATATGCATACAAATCTTATAAGGAGGAAAGTATAGTATAAAATGTTTTAACCAAATTTTTAATACTTTTTTCATATCATATAACATATTCGTGTGTACATTGTATCCCAAGTGAAGAATAAAATGGATCCTAATAGTATATTTATTATATATATATATATATAATCTCAAATAATTACATTGTTTTTAATTTTAAATAAATTGCGATTTCATTTCAAATTTTGATGACTTAAACGTATTGCATTACCGAATTATATGTCACATTATAATATTATTTTTATCTTTCGCAAACCTTTATTTAAATTATGTTTTAATAAATTTAAATTGTTACCTTGCAAAAATATAAAATAATTTCTATTAAATGACCTTGTTCCTTAAAAATTTGTGGAATATTAATGCAAACTGTTTAACAGTAAGTTATATGTTATTTAATTCTTTAAATTTTTATGGCTTGTGGGTTCCAAATATGCCAAAAATGTTCTATATTCATATTTATTTAAAAGTATGTGTGACATACATTTAGTAAAAACAGGAAGAAAATAAAAATTAAGTAAAACACAAATTAATTACAAACTAATGGTTTCTTTTTCAGTCATAGCTTGAAGTATATCAATTTATGTCAATTACATTTGTACATACACATATATATTATTTGAACTAACCCAATAATTTTCACTTTTTTATAATTTTAGTTTTATGTTCATGTTATTAAAAACGGGGAAGGATGTACAATCATCAAGTATAATATTATTTTGTAATCAGTATGTTACACACTGGAATTACAAATAAGAACATAAAATATGAAATACGATTTCAGTTTCGAACGTCTTCACACTTTTGAGTAAATAGGCCTGAAGTTGAAATCTAAACTCTGTGATTTATTTTCAAATTTTATTTAAAAAAAAACTGCCAAAATTTGAATATCATTCTGAGTTTATTATTAATTGTTGTTAATAATTTTTAGATAAATTTCAGGATTCTTCTGTTAAATGGTATTTTTTCTGTTTTAAGTTATTTCCATTCATACGTTTATTTCTTTGGAAGTCACCATTGCAACCCCATATATTTTGTTTAACATATTAAGTTTTATTTCATCTAAATATATTTAGCCATAAATTAATTGAAAGAGGAGGAAAACAGAATGAATTTATATTTCTTATAAACTCTAACAAATAATTCACATATTTATTATCTGCATGTTAACCTAGAGTGAGTAAGCGATAATGGTAAAGGTATTTCCCATTCATTCACGCCAGAATTCCTACATTTGCTCAAAAAGAGTTAACTGCGTCGGAAAGTTCCCATATTTGTATACTAGCATCGCTAAACATTCCATATTTGTAAACATATATGTTATTTATTTCCATTATGTTTGTGTCGATTAAAAACTTCCATTTCAGTTAAGAAGTTTACTCGAAATTTTTTTAGTGTTTAGGATTGTGGTTAAGACAGTTCTACGATAAAACGTAACACAAAGTCTGAGAGATATTATAACATTTTGCTGGTGAATTACAATATAAAAAAATTAAATTCCGTGTGATTCTAAACATTCAGTTAATCATTCTCACCAGAACTTAAATAATGGCCCCCGTATTAACCTACAAAATGATAGTCATGCTTACCAAATTATTCTGATGTATTCAAAATTTCGAACACACTGATGCATGATTTGCAGTATGTCTCAGCTTTTACCCGTAACTACCATAGTATCTGAACCTCAATGTGAGCTAGTTTGTACCGCTGCAATGTGCACGGTGAGCTAAGAGGAGAGGCGAGAGTTCGATATATAATACTCTAATGGCAGTGCATAAATCTAGATTGGAATCTTGTATGAACACTTTTTACCCAGTCGTGCGTATGGGGATCGATTGGCTAATAACCCAGAAATGATGTAAATGGATATATTATAATATCATTCCAAATATACCATTTATATATAAATTAAAGCCTGGGTAAGCCGTTAGATCGGCTTTCGAAATTGGGCCGTAAACTATGAGGAACGACATAAACTCAGGCCCTTATAAATAGTGGTAACGTAACGAAAGGGTGAAAGAAGTGGCAGAACTAAAAACATACCTGTCAATCGCCACGTGTGCTGGGTTGTCCCACAGGGGAATATAAATATGTGATCCCGCCGGGACACGAACCACGTTTCATCTGGTGAGAAAAAATTGGACTGAACATTACTGCGCCATGGCTGCTTATTATTTTTTTTCAGTTATTAATATTCACCCCACTCTTTTAATGTTGTAGGTAACAGCCCTGCTTGACGGAAGCAAAAACATTGACACACAGCCAACTAAGTAAATAAAGAATTAACTTAATACTCTGTGATTTTAGATTTCAGCTTTGCCAAATTGGAAGAATGGAGAGGTATGAAGTGAAGTAATTTGGGCTGCTCATAACACGAGGTCTAGAGAGCCGGTAAGGAAAAANGGAAGAATGGAGAGGTATGAAGTGAAGTAATTTGGGCTGCTCATAACACGAGGTCTAGAGAGCCGGTAAGGAAAAAATGATGGGAGTAAAGAAGAGCACCGGAATGCAAGAGTTGACCAATGACATCGTTCTGCACGATTCCCACAAGCCAAAATACGTGAGCGACCGCGCCGCAAATCTAACCAGGTTCGCCTAACTGAGAAGCGAGTAGTTTAGCCACTACACAACCGCGGCTCCATGAATTCGAAGACAAATACTCCCTCCACATTCAGTGCGTATGAAACACAGTAGTCAAGTGTATTGAGACTATGTCCGAGATAGCCTGTGTACTCCGTAAACTAACACGAACTTAAGAAAACCTCACAGACTTATTAATTATTAATGTACTTCTTAAAACACCTAATAACATAATGTAAAAATGTATACACATTTGAGGTTTGGTTATCACTATGGTAAACAATTGATTCATGAGATAATGTAAGAATACATCACTCCTGAATCGCAAGTTTTTTTAGATACACAGTTGCAATAATTCAGGAGTTTTAGTTATTGAGGATATGCCCATCCCTCAGCACACATATTCGCCCAGAGGGCAACGTCGAAACTAGTACATTCTAAACACCGCTGCTTCGCCTTGATACGGCGAAAAGTGGTTTGATTCCCGACAGGACAGGTTCTCTCAGAGCGCTCACAACAACTGTTCGCCCTCAGCTGTAAAGCACTGTATTGCCCAGTATCACCCACTTCTTTCTCGGCTAAAAAACACGAAACACACTCCCGATACTCGAGAGAAACGATATTAGTTATTCCCAACTATTATTTATTTGTGAAGAGTTTCTTCGAATAAGTATACTTGGGGGTCTAAAGCGCACGCCTCCTATCTCAGGGCCGCAGTGGAGGAGNGTGAAGAGTTTCTTCGAATAAGTATACTTGGGGGTCTAAAGCGCACGCCTCCTATCTCAGGGCCGCAGTGGAGGAGCGGTTAGACTACTCGCATGCCACCAAGGCGAACCGGGTTCAATCCCCGGCCGGGTCTCTCCCAGGTTTTGGCATGTGGGAATCGTTTCGGACGATGTATCTGGTCGGCGCGTATTCTAGAGGATCTCCCGTTTCCCTGCCCCTTCATTCCGGCATTCCTCCATCCTCATCACAATATCCCTCATTATCTCTCAAGACCTCGCTGTTAAGAGCCGCCCAAATTTCATCGCACAATCACTCACTCGTCTCGCATCACAAGCACACATGCAGCATCCTCCGCTTTGCACATACCAGCAGCACACTGGGGAATGCTCATGGACTTCACACCTGTATTCTTCGCTCCCTGACATTGCGAGCCAGATTCTATCACCGGTGGGTGAACCAGCGAATTTTAGCACGTGGTAATAGGGCTGGGAGATGCTGCTGGGTGACAATCTTCCTCGTAAAACTCAAATTTCACTTGCCCTTAGGTTCTGGTGCTATTCTATGTCCACCTTGTTTCAACCTCTTAGGATATTGACATCACAAAGTAATAAATTCATAAAAAAACATTCCTTAAAATTATTCCTAAAAAAATTTATTTAAAATTTATTTTTTTATTTTTTTTATTTTTTTAAATATTCCTAAAACATTCCTCGAAACCATTCCTTAAAAACATTCCTCAAATAACATTCCTCAAATCCTGTCTTCAAATGTATTCCTCAGTACGTGTGAATAATATTCAGGTTACTGTGAACATCCCGTATGTTTTTATGTTACACATAATTGCCAGTGACATGAATACGTATTAGCAAGGAGAAAAATCTTAGACATATTAAATACGTAGAACGTAGATGGTAATTGAAATTTACCATCTGATAAAAAAAACAGTTTATTGCCACATTTATCTCGGTGAATGACACCAAACACAAACTTTGTAACTTTAAATAGAAAAATTTAAATTAACCGCAAATGAAACGTCAGTAAGAAGCCTCGAAAGAAACGTCAGAAAAGAAACCTCAAATAGAAACTTCACTAAAAAAACATTTAAAAACATGCTTTAAATATACTACCTCCAACATCAATACTCATAAATCATAACTTAAAAAATGTAACTAAAAAACATACTTCATGAAATAAACTCAAGTAACATACATCAAAAGTCAAAACCTTAAAATCAATACCTTGAAAACCACACATAAAATATATTTACCTAACCCGTACCTCAAATATGCTACTTCCAAAACCATACCTAAATAAGCATAAATAAATTACTATACTTCGAAAAACATACCACAAAAAACTAACGCACATAGCATGCCAGCAAGTCTTCCTGTGGTACTTTTTTCTCTACCTCAGACATTCATTACATCTCAATCCACTCCTCGTATCATCCTTTACGGTCCTCTAGTAAACGCTTCTTAGGTAAAGCCAAAATTTGCACCGTAACATTATTCCGTAATCCTGCTGTATACTATCATTAAATAAACACTTTTTTTCTCCTGAGAAATAATGTTTTTTCGCTTATTATACAGGCAGAGTGCATTTCTTTAAGAGAAAATAAAGGAACGCTCATCGAGCCTGAACGCATGAAAAATGGCCGTGTTGACTTTGTATAGTGCCTTCGTGGTTTCCTCACATTTTGTATCAAACTTTGAAAAATCACTCTAATCATGCCGTCCTTGGTTGTTTTCAAAATATGTCAAATATCACAAGCGTTTTATAATATTATTAAATTGAAAGTCCCATTATTTTTTATAAATTTAAATTTTCATAGCAGTTTATTATTAAATTGTAATATTTCATTTATAATTAATAAGTATAAACCAGGAATGAAATTGTTGTTTTGCCAATATTTTGTAAGAAATAGTTATCATGCAACATATTATTACACAACGTGCGCAAGGAACGTGGTGCATTGTCACATTCGCGTAAATTTCTAGACCAGGTTAAACTTTAATTTTGCAGGAGTCAGAGGAATATCTCTGAAGCAGAACTTATGTGGAGCGTCTTCCATTCACATACACGTGAGAAATAGGGAATTATGGAAGAGTTCAGAATTGCATGAACGTTCTCATACGGAATATTCCCTTAGTCCCTATTTAATCAGTGAATTTTATACGTCTGTATGCGGTAAGCCTGTTGCGTGGTGCTGCCATGGACACGGCTGTAAGAAGTGAACANCAGTGAATTTTATACGTCTGTATGCGGTAAGCCTGTTGCGTGGTGCTGCCATGGACACGGCTGTAAGAAGTGAACAATTTCGTTTTCTCGTCTTCGTCACAATACAAGACGGCAAACTGCTTGATGGTATACGAGACCAACGCGTGAAAACATTGGACGTTGCAAAACATTTATTTTCACTTGATGTTGTTTTTTATATTAAAAAAATTAACGTTCCCAAGCACACAGTAATTAAATATTTCTTACAAAGTATTTTAAAACTTCATCGAGGTCCAACATATCGGCGATCTGTGTTCTGAGTTAGATTGCACGGCGGGTAGTGCTTGCCAGAAAATCTCTTGAAGGGGAGCATTTTCTACGGATACAGCTTGCGAGTAGATAACTTGCACGTGGACGTCGTCTTCTTCCGGCAGGGTGTCTACTACGTGGAGAGAGTCTTAAACGTGGATGGGGGTCGTCCTTAACAAAGACGTCGTCTTCTCCGGGGACGCCGTCTTCTTGTGCGCAGACGTCGCGAGGGCTGCTCGGCAGCCTTGCACCAACCCCTGCGATGCTGCGTATCGAGAACCGATGTGGTGCAGCCCTCGAAACACTACTTGCGCGGAAGGCAGTCTCGTATGTCTTAGTCTGGCTGAAGGATCGCCGGAAAATACTTGAATACAATAGAAATTTCGTAAGCTGAGTAGACCAGGAGAAAATCTTTCGTCAGGTATGGTAACTCGTTCCGGATGTTCAAGGCTCTAAGTGAGCGCTCTCTTCCAAATGCCAAAATCGCCGAAATGATTTTATCTAGTGAGCTAACCTACTGAAGAGTAGGAAAAAATTGTCTCTTAAACTACTACATATAGTTTGAATTCAACTATTTTAAACCAGATCTGTACCATGATAAGCTCTGTTGAATGACATTCAATACATCAAATTTGCCGGTGTATATAGTGAATTATATCAATGAATGTTGAGTTAAGTATAAAATTGCATATCATGTAGAATAACAAATTTTGATAAGCAGTTCAGGTAGTAAAATTTAATGTACCTAGGATAATTTAAAATTATTGAAATTATATACCTTTGCNTTTTGATAAGCAGTTCAGGTAGTAAAATTTAATGTACCTAGGATAATTTAAAATTATTGAAATTATATACCTTTGCAGGTGAAAAAACTTTTTCTATTAAGTATTACACTAACTCAGATTGGTAACCATATATAAACATTGGTTACGGGTACAAGAAATTAAGTATTTATATTCGAGAGGTAGGAAAATAAATTCAACTATATCGTCATCTCCTATTTCTACATTTAACTCTGCACTGCAGCTTCCTGAACGCGGCATGCGGCAAATTACCACATNGTATCGTCATCTCCTATTTCTACATTTAACTCTGCACTGCAGCTTCCTGAACGCGGCATGCGGCAAATTACCACATAAGGGAACGATGATGAAGAATATGAGCCCTATATGTGTAAAAATGTTCCAACAAATTTTTTTTTAGTATTCTATGAAAGTGTGTAACATAAAATTATTTTGTATATTTTAGTGAAATAGCAGCTAGCATTAGTGAATTTATTGTATTAGTAAACCGCTCGAATATTTAACATTATAGGGGTAAATTTTTCGGTGTGTTAAAAAGAAAAAGCCGTTTTACGCTTGTTACCCTTATTAAACTTCTCTCATTGTGGTATTCATCTTGTAGAATAATTAATCACAGTAAGGTATAGTAATTTATGTGGTTTATTGAATGTGTATTGTATGATAGCTTAAGAATGTGTTGTTATATTGTGGTTCCACATTTGTTTATTATATTTATATTTGACATAGTGTGAGGGAATTCTTTTAGAAAGTGTAATCTATGTTGGTATTCATTGTTTAATAACATTTAAGTATAAACAAGTGTGTTTATTTTATTACATTTTGAGTATGAATTGTGATTATATTAATAGGTGTATTTTGTAACATATGCGATAGTTATTCAACCTGATAGATTAAAAGCAACAAATTCAATTTAATGGCACCTATGGACCTATATTGATATTGTGATTTACTAATTAATTTTGATATATTCGCTTGATGTAGATCTCGTCAGGGGTTATTACTATCTGACAATTAATATAAACTTTATTTTTAGAAAAACTTTCAATATTAGAGTATAATGTCCATAGATTATTTTTTTNATCTGACAATTAATATAAACTTTATTTTTAGAAAAACTTTCAATATTAGAGTATAATGTCCATAGATTATTTTTTTTAAAAATATAATACAAAGTAATATGAACAAAAAATATTCACAAATGATGGCAATAATGGGCTATTTCCTNAAATATAATACAAAGTAATATGAACAAAAAATATTCACAAATGATGGCAATAATGGGCTATTTCCTTCAAGAGGCCAATCTATATGTTAGCAGTAATGGGCTATTTCCTTCAAGAGGCCCAGCTTTATGTTAGCAGTAATGGGCTATGTCCTTTAAGAGTCCCAGCTTNGTAATGGGCTATTTCCTTCAAGAGGCCCAGCTTTATGTTAGCAGTAATGGGCTATGTCCTTTAAGAGTCCCAGCTTTATGTTAGCAGTAATGGGCTATGCCCATCAAGAGACCCAGCTATATGTTGGCAGTAATGGGCTATGTACTTTAAAAGGCCCAGCTATATTTTGAGTAGAAAATGTCTCTTTCATACCCATGTCTGATACGCATCAGTTCAATAATTGCATTTGTATCTCGTCTGATTTAGAGTCAGAAAAATTATAATCTTTGAATTAAGATTAAGGAGAAATCTATTAGCCTTTTATTGAGTATTCCCGTTATGTGTATTTTTGTCCAATCTTTCAAATGTACAGTAAAATCTAAAGACACTGTACTATATCTAAAAGTCTCTTTCCAATTCCTTGCAGATGTCCCTAATATAATTCAATATATTTTCAGTATAAACAGTTTTCAGTATAAGGCATACATTTTCAAGTCTGTTTGAGTATTTGTGTAGAGATTCTACTGTTTATCTGAGAAAATAGTAGTCATCTGGATCATTCCATAGAATCATTCACAGTTAGTCGACCCACATCCATGGGTATTTCATAAGTGCTGTACATACACTATAAGTATGAAACAGCGATATCAATCAGTGAAATTACATTGACTGAAAGTCAGTTTATAAGATACTGCTAACGGTGAACCAAACAAATTAACTGGAAACAAGTGAATTAAAGAAGTGGAATTCTTGAAATTAAGTTCAAATCACAAATAAATAAGTGAAATTTAGCCGCTAAATTAAATAGTTATATGGTACTTATTATCAAATGCGCAGTTTTGTTGATTTATCTGTATGGTCTCAATTCTCACTGTTACAAAATGTCAATGTTTATTTGAAATGGCTTATAATTGCATTACATAAGTGTGAATTTTTGCAGAACGTGAAGGTAGCCGCATGATTTGGTTGTATTTATCACCAACATTTATAATGGCGTAATGTATGAAGCCGCTCATTTCCCATCATTGTTAAAGTCCACTGATTTATGTTTCAAAAACTCAACATAAATTTAACATTTTTGGTAAAACGAAGGTTTTACATGAAAAGTGCTTAATGCATCACTTTGGTACTGTGTTCACAGTATATAAACTATTCAACTTTGAAATTGCCATTGGAACTTTTCCTAGAATATATTGGATAAGTTGTGTTTGTAACTTGAATACACAGTTTAACTATAGATTGTCCAGGANGGAACTTTTCCTAGAATATATTGGATAAGTTGTGTTTGTAACTTGAATACACAGTTTAACTATAGATTGTCCAGGAAGGCTCTTAATATTTTTTGATATTAATGTCTTAAATTGGAAAAACTGTTTAATATTTTTTAATAAATAGGTATTTTGAACCGAGAAGTTTAGGCATGTTTTATTGCTTCATTCTCGCCAGACTGTCAAAAAAAACTTAAAAATACTAGACACACTTATTTCTGTAACAATTGGGCAAGTCCAGAAGTACAGTCATTCATGTAGATTTCAAAAAAATTTTAAAGCTTAATATTCACCGAGTTTGATAGCCGAAATTTTAAAACAGTGGTAATAGTGTTACTAAAAAGGCCGTTGCCGTTTACCTTAAAGGTAGAAGCTTAAATTTAAACTCCTAACCCACCTAACATTTAGACAAATATTTTAATGATAAGTTTGTTTACTTTTGTTAACGCTGTCCAATTATTTGTTGTCTAAAGACGTTATTTTAGTTTTACACTGATTCGCTATTAGAGTGCAATGTACGGTACACAAATATTGCAACAACTATTACAATATGAACTTAATAATTTGACGCAGGTACCGCCACTGTCGAGGACATGGTGGCTTATCTGGTCAGAGTTAATGTCCTCCAGGCACCGACTAAAAAGTGCTTGGAGGTTGCGGGTATTATAATGAGGTAGACTATCACTGTTGTATTTTGAAGTACGAATATATTGTCTCGTATATATTCACAAATACACAACATCAAAACTTTCGAGGTGCGGTACTGTCATAATTTGTTTACTCGTATTCACGGGGCGAATTCGTGGTTGAGTGGGGCTTCTTTGGACGACGAATTCTATACTTAACTCAGCGGTGAGTGTGGGTAGGCTGTCATCTGGGAATGAGTTCCAGCGTAGTGGTAGGCCGTGGAAGCCGGCCCGTCGGTGCTGATTCTCCCTTGGGCTGCTGTTCGGACTCGTACTCCCGTCTTCCCGCAACTCTTCCCTTGGCTCAGTGATGATGAACTGTTCCCCCTCTACACTTGAAACGGGGTTTTTATGCTTGCAAGCCCCCCCGGTCTTAATTGTCGGCCCGTGGCGCCTTGTAGGGGTGGGAAGGAGGGGAGGGGTGAAGTAGAACAGCTCCGAACAAAGCCTTCCACCACACGTGTCCTCGCTTAATTGTCGGCACGTGGCACCTTGTAGGGCCGGGAAGGAGGGGAGGGGCGGGGGTAATACCTCGGCACCAATACAGCTCGTCAGTATTTCTTCCGTGGTGCGTATTTTCTGCGTTCAGGCGAACTACACGTGATAATTTGCTGATAACTCGAAAAAGCCCTGCACTCCACAGATCTCGCGGTGGGCGAGAGGTGTCCGGGGTGAAGGGGGNCGTCAGTATTTCTTCCGTGGTGCGTATTTTCTGCGTTCAGGCGAACTACACGTGATAATTTGCTGATAACTCGAAAAAGCCCTGCACTCCACAGATCTCGCGGTGGGCGAGAGGTGTCCTTGGTGAAGGGGGAGAAGGGGGATGGCCTACGCTTCAGCTCCACGTGAACTGGAATTTTTCACCTGCCTGTGGTTCCACATGCCGTCTGGTAGGCGCCAGCGAAGTGCGCTAGCCGAGGGGTGGTGTGAGGGGGTGATGGATGTGAGCCAAAGTCGTGGTATAATACCTAAACCAGCACGCAACAAATTTAATAGTTGTTGCAAAATTTGTGTACTGAGCATTGCACTCTAACTTCGAAATGGTTTCTTTTGGTTATGGTACCATGGCACTTGCTTGACAAGCATGCGCAATGCAGCCAATGTTACCANTTGTTGCAAAATTTGTGTACTGAGCATTGCACTCTAACTTCGAAATGGTTTCTTTTGGTTATGGTACCATGGCACTTGCTTGACAAGCATGCACAATGCAGCCAATGTTACCACGCAGCCTTGCTACCAGATATTTGAACAGTGTAAGTTAGTAAATTTTACCAGTGGATGCTATGCTTACTACAAGGAATTAACAATATCTGGAACGCAGTTTCAAAATAATATTAACTACAAATAATATTCCATCTGCATAGACATATACAATAATCAAGAAACTCTATTAAATATTGAATACAGTTTAANAATAATCAAGAAACTCTATTAAATATTGAATACAGTTTAAACGACTTAAGAAATCAAATATAGTGTCAGAGAACGCAAAAGAAGTAATTAATTTCACTAAATTATTTCTAAAAATTTTTGGTCGATTAGCAGTTTTCATTTAATCTGTAATGTTTCAGGTAAGATTTAACATCGTAATTTAAAAACTATAACCGCTGCATAGAAATGTTAAAACCTCTGATTTGCATTAAAAATGATACTTTCGAATCATAAGCTTACAATTCAGTGGAAAACCGCTGATTGTTCTAATGTGATAATTTCATTGATTGTATAAATAACAGACGTGTCATCACAAAAAATAAACCAATTTCCGATAGTCGCTGTGAATATTGAACATTTTAAAGTTTTTGTTAATGAAATGTCCAGAATTTGAACCCAGGTCATCCAGCTAGAAAAACTTTTCCGTACCAGTAGAGAGACCAAGAAGAAATTTACAATAAAGGTGAAGAAGTTATGTAATTTCGTTCTTATCATTTGTATTTTAATTNTAGAGAGACCAAGAAGAAATTTACAATAAAGGTGAAGAAGTTATGTAATTTCGTTCTTATCATTTGTATTTTAATTATTTATTTTGAAACTGTTAAAACAAATAGTACGTCCGAATGTTCTCACATCGCCTCATTCAAAGTATCTTAACCTTTCAAACATAACGCCATAATTATTACGTTAAAACGTAATGAAAGACTTAAAAACAGAATGAAAGAGTAGTTAGAAAATGCCGATNTAACGCCATAATTATTACGTTAAAACGTAATGAAAGACTTAAAAACAGAATGAAAGAGTAGTTAGAAAATGCCGATACTGTTGAACCTGGCGTCCTGGCTGGGACGTCCACACAAGCCGGATTTCACATTGGATAACATTACGCGGNTAGAGAGACCAAGAAGAAATTTACAATAAAGGTGAAGAAGTTATGTAATTTCGTTCTTATCATTTGTATTTTAATTGTTTGTTTTGAAACTGTTAAAACAAATAGTACGTCCGAATGTTCTCACATCGCCTCATTCAAAGTATCTTAACCTTTCAAACATAACGCCATAATTATTACGTTAAAACGTAATGAAAGACTTAAAAACAGAATGAAAGAGTAGTTAGAAAATTCCGATACTGTTGAACCTGGCGTCCTGGCTGGGACGTCCACACAAGCCGGATTTCACATTGGATAACATTACGCGGCAATTTTCTAATTTTTTCTGTAATCAAATCCCTTTTTCTCTCTAAATCGGCCATGATCAGTAGAATTTTCCCAGAACATTTATTTATTTCCCTTGAAGCTGCCAAATTTCCCGCACAAATGGGTTTTGCACAATGCAGCTGGCACTTGCAATATTTACGCCGATGACCCCATTATGTGGCTAAGTGACTTCCATTTTTAGTGATGAGATATGGAAGAGGGCTCCTGACATATATGTCAGCACCATCCTTATTGTCTAAAGAATGTTCGAGCCTATTTCCTTTTCCTGCAACTTCTCTTATTCCTTCCAGGCTCTCTACCAGACCTGTTTAATATTGCTGACTCTATCCTTTGGGGTTTTCTCATTTTCCTTCCGGTCTCCTTTATATTTTGGTTATGGGCTGTACTAAGCTCTGTATTTACTCAAGCTATGATGGGTAATGTGATTGGNTACTAAACTCTGTATTTACTCAAGCTATGATGGGTAATGTGATTGGTGTGTTGGGTGTTATTGTTGATGGCTATGACTGAGTGTTTTCTTGGGTTCAGGAGATGATACAGTTGGTTAGCCAGGTATTATTCGGTATTGCTATATTGAAAGATGGTAGGGTGGTTTGTGTGACGGGTTGGCCTGGATAGTAAAGGGTTTGGAACACATGGTTTATGATGGACGGTGTGGTTATTATGTTGTATGGTATGGTTTCCAGTATATCTGTCGTTATTTTTAGGTGTATGTCAAAATGGCATGGACAGTATGTGTGTATTAGTGAGTGTTGTCATGCTAAGGCATGCTTGAGTTATAGCGGCTAATATGGGCTCTCAGTGTATTCGACTGGTGACAAAAGGAAAGGATAAGAGTTAATTGAGTAGCTGTGTTTGAAATTGCTCTGTATGGTAATTTTATTATTTTATTATTATAGGGTGATATCGTGACTAGTATATTATGTATAACATCGATTGCCAGAGCAGATGTAATGGAGTGTAGGTTATAAGTTGGCCTGACCCGTATTGTTGCTTAGTACACTTGAGTTACGGTAGATTATATAGTTTGTGTGTTAGTTGGAATTGCAGTTACATAATGCCTGAGTTTTTCTTGGTTTTTAGAAGATTGGATATCATGTGGCCTCGTATCAGTTGCTGATTGATGGTAGGAATGGTTGTGGCTTGGGCTGACCTTGAATGTATGGTTGCTTGGTACACTTGATTTATTTTAGGTGGTGTTTGTGGTGTGTTGGGTAATATGGATGATTAGTATTTGTATATTTTTCAAGTGTTATTGGAGATGGTATAACTGTTTGGTATGTTGGACAGTCTGGTATCAGTAAAGTTTAGTTGACAGATTGTAGGAATGATTATCGAAAGGGATCGACTTTTATGTGTGGTTGCTCGGTAGAAATTTTGGAGTATGACTTTCTCTTGTACGCTATTTAATTTTTATTATTATTACGTTTGCTTCGACCTTTCCATGGTGTATTAGAATGACCCAGTTTTTTTCTTAATTTATACAAAATACCCCAATAATTTTGGGTATGGATTATTATTAGGTTACAGCAGTTGTATTTCTGGTCGATATTTCGTGAGGCATGTAGGTGTAGCTTTGCTTAGTGTAAGAATTTTTTATTGGGATTACTGTGGGTCAGCATTGACTTTTCTAGAATTTGATGAGTTATGTGATGATGGGCTAGGTTTGATTTTCCGTGGATTATATTAAGTTATTGTGTGAGAATATGCTTGCATGAGTATGCGAATGTTTTTAAAAANGGTTTGATTTTCCGTGGATTATATTAAGTTATTGTGTGAGAATATGCTTGCATGAGTATGCGAATGTTTTTAAAAATTTTTTTATTGATAGTTAAGTACAATGTAATTCTTTAAGTACTATGCACAATGGGAAAATACGTACATTAGTAAAAAAAATGAAGTAATATATACGGCGAAAGAAATTTGTATATGTAAAAATTTTTTACGATTACACAAATGGTTAAGACCTACATAAATTGTGACATATAGTGAGCATGCATTGTGGCATAGATATNATTTTTACGATTACACAAATGGTTAAGACCTACATAAATTGTGACATATAGTGAGCATGCATTGTGGCATAGATATAATGAAACCGTTGATGGTGGTTAAAAACAAATGCAGTCGTGAAGAGACAAACATAATGGTTTTTCGAGTAGTGTGAGTAATAAAGATTCGTATAGATATTTTTTCATATTATTGCTTGGTTAGGTTAACTTATGTTATGACATGTTAGGTTATGTTAGGTTATTACAGGTAAGGTAAAGTTAGGTAGAGTTAGGTTAGATTGAGTTACTTTTAGATATATTAATTTAAGTGAATTTATGCTAAGTTAGGATAGATAAAGTGAATTTTGTTGAAATTTAGTGAAGTAAGGTAAATTGAGATTAAGTTAGTTTTGGTGATGTTAGATAAAATGAGTTGTTTTAAGTAAGGTTAATATTGATGACAATTTTTATAAGTACTATCTATAGGGGTTATGTCTTACAATTGTTGAAAGATTTTCAATGTCCTACACCAACATAAAAAAAATTACCGTTCCTACACAACATGAACTATATTGTTAGTCAAAATTATATGGAAGGGTGGAGATAAGTCGACTCATGTGGAATGCAAGACCACATTAATACAGGCTTATAGTTATTGAGAATGAGTAATAAAATCCAATATTGAATGCATCAGAATAATAAATAGAGCATGAGAAAAATCAAATAAAAAATTGTGGTTTGAATAGACCGGAGCACAAGCGACAGAATGAGTTATTATCAGGCGACTGAAGTGGAATGCGAGAGCATGATAAAATAAGGATGGAAATATAGAGCAAGTTAAAATAAATCTAAGATGGCAGGGTAGAGAGATGGCGACTAATGTCCAACGAAGGTGAGCAATTAGGAAACAATATGGCGGACAATACTCTAGAATAGAATGCGGACTAGATGGAAGCCGGATACATGATGGATAACAATATGGTGGACAAGGTTGCATACAAAATGCCGGACAAGATGATGGACGATATAGTGTCCGGAAACAAGATGACCGTTGGTCGGAGCATGAGCCCCATCCTGAATACTGGCCCCGAATTGAATATTTCCATCTTCCTTTGTGAAGGCAATTCTGATATAAAGAATAATTTAATATTATCAGCAACCACCTGAAACATTCTTTCTTCCCAGTTTCGTCGAAACAAAATACCATTTTTTTTAAAATACAAGTACGCTTGTCTCCAAAGCTACCTCCAAAATAAAGACAAGAACTTCGGAATAGCATTAGATTAATGATCGCTTTGGTTTCACGCCACCATAGTTTTTTAAGGGCGGAGAAAGCATACTATACTTATTGAAATAATCAAATTTCCATCTATAAATATAATAATTAAAAAAAGAACAATCTTTAACAGTTAAACATAAAATAATTTTAATGTTTTATTTCTTATTTAATATCAAATGCAAAGTCATTTTCACATAATATTTTAAATAGTACGATTTTGTTTCAATTATTTCATAATACAAAGCATTATTCTATACACAAAGATACACACACTTATTTAAGAAGTAAATGTTTGGGACACATTTATAGCACACGACTGAATACACAAATCGCACAATTATTAATATGTAAGGTGCTGCATGAAAATTATATTTATATTTTCAGTATCATGCCTTTGCCGCAAACATTTTACATTTTGCAGAAAAAAAATGTCCAGTTTTCATTTTGTGAATGATGTTTCATTATGGATGTACACTAAATTGTAAATTTAGAAATAGGATATTTGGGGAAACACCATTAAATCACTTGAAAACAAAGTTTTGAAAACACACACATATTTCAATTAATATTGAAATTTTATTAAAAAATAATGAACCTTTAACAAGCATGCCAGAAAATAAGGACTGTTAAGATTGGTTACACAGACCAACGATAAAAAAACGTTGTTATTAATTTTGCTGTATTCATATGTTTTTTGGTGTGCTGAGTCAAAAATAATAAAAAAAAATTCATGACACCCACTATTTTATCACATTTGAATAAACGAAATGTGAGAAATTAATTTTTTAATCTAATATATGTATATTTGTTTATACTTAATTTACGTATAAATATATACATTTTATAAATTTTTGTATACTTGATGTACATTACTAATATACCAAAACATACAGTAAATCTAAATGAAATTAGGTTGGCAGTGGTGGTACGACTGTTTGTTTTCTTTAAGTCAACACAACCTCACTTTTCAGTTTTTTACCCATGTGCCATAATAATTGGATATCCTTGGTTGTAAAAACATTCCTAAGAGTTTTTGTTATATATGTTATAAGTTTGTAATTAAAAAACATCAAAGAAACTTTACAGAGTTTGTTAAAGAAGTGTATTTGCTATATATTGAAATAAATCTCGGTGATAAAGAGCAACCTTGGGCTCCACACAAGGTATGCTATGTTTATGTTAAGACCTTAAATATGGCCAAAAAAAGAAAAGACAGCATTTAGATTTGCAGTACCCATTATATGGAGATAACCAAAAACTTATTCAGACGATTGTTATTTTTGTAGCATTGATGTTACGGCATATATCTCCAAAANCGGCATATATCTATAAAAATAAAAAAGTAATTGTCGACCTTAATCTACTTTCAGCTATTCGCCAGTCGTTCATGGTCCTGGACTTAATGTCCCTGAGCCACCTCAGGCTATTAATGACGTTTTACTTGATCAGTCCAGTGAAACTGAGTCAGAATAAGGTTAACCGGATGATGATAAGTTCCAATGTTTTCCAGAAAATTAAGAACCTCAGCTGTTTACAAAGGCTGAGTTAAATTATTTGGTAAGAGATATGGGTTTGACTAAAGTGGTAGCTGAATTTCTTGGATTTAGGCTAAAATAAAAACATGTTTTGGCACCTGGAACATCTATTTATCTATCAAGAAAAAGAGATCAACAGTTCACTAAGTTTTTTAAGCAAGAGCATTATTTAGTGTATTGCCATGATATTGTTTGTCTAATGAATTAATTTGAAATTCAGTACAACAATGAAGAATGGAGACATTTTATAGACTCATCAAAAACTAGCTTAAGAGCAGTTCTTTCACACAATGGTAATACTTGTGCCTCACTGCCTGTAGCTCATTCAGTCCATATGAAGGAAACTTACGAAAATCTAGACATTATATTAAAGGAAATTAACTACCCTGCTCACGATTGGATGATGTGTGGAGATTTGAAAGTAGTTTGCATGCTCCTAGGCCAACAAGGGAATTTAATAAATTTCCATGTTTTATACGTGAGTGGGACAGCAGAGCAAGGGATCGACACTGCTCCACAAATCATTGGCCTGCAAGAAAAACTTCAACACCTGGAAAGAAAACTATTTTGCATAAAATTATAATAGATCCAAAAAAAATCTTCTTCTACCTCTTCACATTAAATTAGGTTTAATGAAACAGTTTGTAAAAGCCTTGCCTAAAGATGGTGAATGTTTTAATTTTTGTGTGAAAAGTTTCCTCATTTATCAGGATCCAAGCCTGCAATACGTGAAATGATGTTAGATTTTTTTCTTTGAAACAAAAATGACAACAAAGGAATAGGAGGCTTAAATATAATTTAAGAAATTTGTGCATAAGTTTTTGGGCAATGTAAAAGACCCAAACTATGAGCTTATCATAGCTAAAATGATAGACAAGTTCAAAAATCTGGGATGCCTGATGAGCCATAAAGTCCACTTCTTACACAACCATCTTGACTTTTCCCCTGACAACTTGGGTGATGTGAGTGAAGAGCAGGGAGAGCGGTTTCACCAGGACATCAAAGTGATAGAGAAACGTTACCTGGGGACGTTGGAATGTCAGCATGATGGGCGATTACTGCAGGTCACTTCACCGAGACCAACAAAATGCATCAAATCAGAGAATAGGCTACATAAGAAGCTTCAAAGATAAGAGCGAAAGAAAATACAAAAAAAAAAGAAATACTTAAAATGTATATGATTATTTTTGTAATACAATTGCATACATCGCATTTTTAAATACAAATGCATATTGTAAGAGAACTGTGGGTGATACAAAAAAAACTTATGCCAGATTGGATTTCAGCAACCAAAAATACACAAAATACAGCTGCATTTATTTAAAAAAAGTCACAAAATATTGTTTTGTTGGCCTGTGATATCTAATAGAGCAGCAATCAATGATTAAAAAGAATATTATACAATTTACACAGGACTGTGATCTCGTCGACTGAAAATTTAATCCTCGATATTTTCTTATGCCCAAAAACTATTGCATTCGACAATAATCGTCCTGGATATATACTGACTATTACAAACAGCAATATGAAAGCAAATCCGTTAGGAGTAACGTACTTTATTTGTTGACATAACTTAAGATATTTTGGTGCAATCTTATAATTTTTAATAGCATAGTGTCAGTGATAGTGATTTTATTTTTGATATATCAGTTAATGTACAATTAAATTTATAAGCAGATCTCACTGTTCCTATAAAGCAAAACAGATATATATCTAAAGAGAACAAAAGCCACAATGAAGTCGTCTTCCAACTGCTGTAACTGGAATAAATTATCCGAATATAATAATAGTAATACTGAATTTCTGTTGTGGCTAACCTAAACTACGTTTATAAAGCTTTATTGTAGAATGTTCGGTGCATATTTATTTGAGTTATCTGCGAACACTTTAATAACAGTTGTGATAAAATTTTTCTTGCATTCTGAAAGACGTTATGATTTTATGCCAGAATTGATTATTTCATGGTATCAAACTCGGATTGGGCACGGCTTGGCATAAACATTTCAGCAGACGGATATTTTGCATCGTCAAAAGGCAGAGATACAGTGATGTCTCGAGGTTGAAGGTTGTGATTTTAAACTCGTCGACTACTTACCATCGGTTACTCCACATCAGATGGGGCCGCGGTGCTGTAGTGGTCAGACTACGTGTCTCCCACCCAAGGGAACCAAGCGAGATTCTCGTCGGGGTGACCCTCCGATTTAAGAACGTGGGAATCGTGCCAGATGCTGCGGTTAGTTTGCAGGTATTCTCGGGGATATCCCATTTTACCAGCCTTTTTAGCTGCTCCATACTCGCCTTGCTTTACACTCACTGGCTCTGGAGACCCCATTGTAAAGAGACGCACAAACCTCTCTACATTAATCTACGAAGTGTTAAATTAAATATAAAAGAAAATTATAGTCGCCGTCATTTAACAATGAATTCCATTATGGTGTTTGTCTCTGTAGTAAAATGCCCCACTTCCTTGATTTTCTGTACAGTATTAATTCTTATTCACTGCTCTTTACATCAATATCCAATCCTGCCGGTATATGCTGTCCCTACTGCCTCCTTGGAAATTCTCGCTGCCTAGTATTTTTTTCCCACTCAATTTCCATTATTCAACTCTCATGAATATTTCCATAGACTGCTCCCAAGAATTGATAATATAATACATATGTTGGTGAAGATTTATGTAATTCTTATCTTTGTCTATGTGAAAAAGATGATATTAAAATTTCTATGCCCTAAAACGTAATACATTCAAATAGATGAGAGACAAAAACCAATTTTTCGTGTTATTTCTAGAAAAAGAAAGATTCGGTTGATAAAATGTGTTATAATGAAATCGGGTAAACTTAATCTGTGAAATATGGAATATCTCTCTAACTTATAAAAAATTGTTCAGTTAAACAAATGAAATTAACATCTTGTCAGAATATTTAAGACTCTTAAGGCCAGTGCAAGAAATAATGTTTAAAATATTGGTTGTCTAATCACATGATATAATAAAAAAGATATTTAAACATTTTACTGGTCTCATACTGTTTCTCAACAGACATTTGCCTGTAAACAAAAACTTTGTTTGGTAAGTTCTCGCCTGTCAACTTTGCAGAGTCATAATACGCGATTGCCTGTTATGTATTTTATTTTGTGCTGGTAAAAGTAAATTTGTTATAAATAAGCGAAAATAATAAAGGATTTGTATTTGTATGTTTTTACTAAATATATTTTCTCGCTAGGATTATAAAATAATCCGCTGTGATTTTCTTCTCCACGAAAATATTGTCCTAAACGTAAATATTAAAACTGTTGTTATATCGCTTTTATTAAAAAAAATCAATACACAATTTTTGTCGCATAGAAATAAGTAGTACTACATAGTTATAATTTACGTAGTTGTCGATCATTTAGCGTGCACAAGTTTCATCTCACACAGCCAAGTGAAGAATGAAATAACAATACCAACCGCCAGAAAAAAGAATGCCAGAAGTGTATGGTAAAGTGACACAGGTGCGAAAATTTAGGTGAGANATAAGTGTATGGTAAAGTGACACAGTCGCGAATTTGTAAGTGAGACTCAAAATTGTGGCCATCTTCTCGGAATTCTCAGTGTAGTCATGCCTCCATATATGTACAAATCCTCCTAGTACCAAACGCACCATAACAGTGTTCAACTGTCGAAGGAAGGGATTTTTGGGTGTCATNTATGTACAAATCCTCCTAGTACCAAACGCACCATAACAGTGTTCAACTGTCGAAGGAAGGGATTTTTGGGTGTCATGACCCAGTTGGCTGAGTGTGTACGAAAGTAGCAGTCGTCTACAATATGGAACAAGGGAATCCCGTCCTTATAGTATCTCAGGTTAGATGAGGTACGTTTAGAAGTGATAAGGGACATGATTCTANCCGTCCTTATAGTATCTCAGGTTAGATGAGGTACGTTTAGAAGTGATAAGGGACATGATTCTACTGGCATTTCTGTTATTTGCAATCATATCTAGAGCATCGTAATGATCTGCTATTGGGAGATATCTTGTCAAGAAATTCTGCATATCTTCGTTTTCGAAATCAAATGTCCCTATAACCTCCAGGACAACGTCAATTGACATATATGTGGAAATTTTCAGGTCTAAATCAAGAAATTCCTTAAAGTCCTGTATGTCAGGGTAAAAATACGTTTTGAATAGAAACATTGTTAGATTTCCAGAGTACAAAGCTGATACCACAAGGTTAAAAATGGTAGAATTAAGTATGATAATTCTCTGCACTAAAAAGTGGGGCGTGGTTTCACTTCCTCCCTTTATAGCTAGACGTACTGCCTCTAAGTAAATACTAGCACTACCTATATCTTCAATGTCGAAACGAGAAACTAATTTCCAGAATGCAGCAATAATTACGTACGTGCTGAAGTACAGTACCCACGCAGGGTATGTAAGAGGCAGAACAAAGTTCAAGTACTTGGGTAGAGGCTCACTTTTCGGTACCACAGCGGTGATGCAGAATCTTTCGTGAGGGTACATGCATCGTTTGGCCACAGTTTCAGCATACCATACCNTGATGCAGAATCTTTCGTGAGGGTACATGCATCGTTTGGCCACAGTTTCAGCATACCATACCTCATCGGCGTAGAGTGTATTCGAGAACTTGTGACTTGTAACCAATAACGAGTTGGATTTGGGAAGGTTGTTCACTGTGCCGTTAAATTTTTTCACAGCCGCATTAATTGCAAGGCTGCTAGGCCCATCGAATTCAATGGCACCGTTGGTTGCGTATTTTGTTTCTGCTAGTTCTTGACCAGGTGACACACTGATGTCGAACCTGTNGTGCCGTTAAATTTTTTCACAGCCGCATTAATTGCAAGGCTGCTAGGCCCATCAAATTCAATGGTACCGTTGGTTGCGTATTTTGTTTCTGCTAGTTCTTGACCAGGTGACACACTGATGTCGAACCTGTAGCCATATGTATCGGTAATTTTCTCAGGATAGACTTTATAAATTTCTTCCAGTCCGTTGACTTTATAAGCTGTTGAGGAGATTTCGTCTTTGAAAGGGTTGTAAGTAACTACGTGAGTCTTCGCATCCAGCGGGGACACTTCATGATTGTAGACGAGAGCGATGTTGAGAATGTTCTTAGAATCCCAGCAGTCTCTAAATATACCAACAGTCTCCTGAGGGTCAACTTTAACAATATCGGTTGTGATCAAAAGGAATCGAGCCTGCGGATTCCAGAATGGAAGGTTCGTCCAGTCCGACCGCGGTGAACACACTTTGCTGCCATACTTGGTGAAGATAATGTACCCCACGCTACTCTCCGTGGTCTCTGACTTCGTGAAATCTCTGTATCCAGCAACACTCGCGTTGGTGGGGAGGTGTAATACAGCAACTGATGTCTGTAGGTGAATGTAAGCCTGAATTGCGTCAACTGCTGAATCCTTTAACATAACTTCTTTGTAAATGGCTAAGAAATTAATATTTCTCACGAAATATCTATGTATAATTGTTTCCACGCCTTTCATGTGTTCTTTCTTCAATAGAATCGAAGAGTAAATCGATGTTGTTTTTGAACTTATGTTTGCAGTTCAATATGCCGTCTGTGCCCATATGATGAAGATCAGTAATTTTGATTTACAAACGCTATTCTGGTTAAGCAGCCTATTCATTTTCTGTACGAAAATGTTATCAACACGTGATTGACTGTAATCAAATATGTTTAGATTTGTGTCCTTTATTTTAGTGTAAACTGCTGAAATTTATACTACGCTCGCTATCTGATTGCTTGAGATTTCAAAAATTCATTTTGCCGCATGACGAATCCTGTGAACAGTCAAACATAGTTAAATATGAAAACATTAATTTATTTTTTATTTAGATACTTACACATATAAATATACGGGAGTCTGAATTCCATGGGAGTCAAATGTATTGTATCACAAATAATATACTCGGCATCCGGGAATATATTTGCGTTTTTCTCTGAGCTAATAAAAATNTCAAATGTATTGTATCACAAATAATATACTCGGCATCCGGGAATATATTTGCGTTTTTCTCTGAGCTAATAAAAATTATCTAGTACGCCAAGTTACTGAACAAACGGATAACTTTCAGTCTTCAAACTACAATATATTTTTTTAATTGAACTGTATTAACGCACAAAACTTTCAAGGGAACTCGGTTAAAGGGCTTTCAATACATCCCTTGTGTCTGTGTCTAATGTGNTCAAATGTATTGTATCACAAATAATATACTCGGCATCCGGGAATATATTTGCGTTTTTCTCTGAGCTAATAAAAATGATCTAGTAAGCCAAGTTACTGAACAAACGGATAAATCAGAGTTTTCCAAATACAACATATATTTTTAATTGAACTGTATTAACGCACAAAACTTTCAAGGGAACTCGGTTAAAGGGCTTTCAATACATCCCTTGTGTCTGTGTCTAATGTGCATAATATGAAAGAGTGTTGAATAAAGTATAAAAAAGATAACTCCTGAGGAATAACAAATTGTAATAGGTGGTTCAGGCTGGACTCTTTACTTAGTTGATTATTTATGGCTAAGGACGCATGTATACCAACTACACAAAAATAATAAAAAGGATTCTTTCTCTTATTTCTGAGAAACTCATCTTAATGTTTTTTACCAAACAATTTTCCGTAAATAAAATATTGGTTTTATTTGTTGTATTTTTTTTTACGCATTTAGAAAATTTACATACTACATACAACTTCGATATCGTAAAATGTAATCTGATGGACATTTAATTTATATCTGATATCGTTAAAAATAGTATTATGAATATAGGAGGAGAATAATTACTTATTCCGTTCACAAATTGTTATAAGCTCACTCTAGCGCACAAGTTTGGTAATTTATTATATACGTTTTCTCTAGTGTTAGAAGCTAGAAACGATTTATCAATGCACACTTATGGTAAATTCTGAATCCATAAAATAACAACCCAGTGTAGTGGACCATTATAGAGAAAATAGACATATATTTTTATATGTGTGCGTGTGTGTGTGACGTTAAGATGTATGAGAGAGGACATGATTTAGATAATGCCATTGGAGGGGAGCGTGTAGCAGGGCGAAGATTGGCGGATCAACATGCTATATATTGATATTTTAATAGGCATTGGATTGGATGGCAACAGAAAAATCATTTGTCTGCAGGTTGTCCTATCGGGAGGGGCGGCATGCTCTGCTATTTTTACGTGATTCAAACTTAGATGGTGGTGGGGGGTGTGAGTGATGAGCATCTAAGTAATATATCACAGACCTAATCTTCATACAGTATTTTGAGTTACATTTTGTTTACGTTTATTTTATCTTTGAAATTTTTTGGTATTTTTAAAGATATTATAATTTTTTTTCAATATATAAATCGTTTTTTTATTATTTTTACCTTTTTTGTTCGTTAAACGTTTGACGATTTTTTCATATGTAAGGTCTTTCGGGAGATGGCCAAGGTCTCCTTTATCCAGTATAGCTGACCCCAAACTTATCACAGCCACTTCTCCATCTGGTCTCTAGGACGTGGCTTTCACACTCTGAGGACTATATGTCCGAATAGACTAAAAATTAACAAAATCAAATACCTCGATCAGAAGAGATTCCCATTATTTAGTTTTTTATTTTTGGGAGAAAATTACGATTTTGAGGTAAAGAAGTTAATTTAAGAAGGGATTTTGATGTTAAAATAGACATCTTTTTGATACCATTGCCACCTTGGATTCTCATGCGCGACTTCCTGCTGTGATGCATTAAAGATAGCGGACAGTTAGTGGCTCCAATCCCTGACCAGTATGCCAGAAAGAAATTTTATGTACTACTCCTACACGTTACCGTTGCACAAATGGGTTTTTAAACCCTCGTTCCTTATGATAGAAGGTTGATATCCACAACTTTTTATGGCATGCACTTCGTTGATCAATAATACATTATTAAGTAAAGAGCCGACGGAACTGCGCAGACAAGGCCAACTCAGGTGAATCTGGTAATAATATGGCGGGTTATGTAGACACCATTGGTAATCAATATGTCAAAGGCGACTTAGAGAAATGTCTGAAGGGAAACATTGTGCTTTTTATATAAGTTAATAGTGTTGGCAGATAAGCACGGTCCATCTGTGGAGAGTTAGCTAGTGTCTAAGCTAAGATTTCATATATGATGTGATAGGAAAAAGGGACATCACCACCCTTGATGATATTATTGTAGGTGCCAAGAACAGGGTCTGGCTGTATTTCCATGTATATAACTCCGAATGTCTAATGCCAATGGTGTGGATAAGGTGGTCGAAAATGCTTTCCGGGTGAAATAATGTTTGGTTGTATGAAAAAATTCAATTTCCATTAAATGAGAGAAGTTAAAGAACCGGGTACTTAGAATCTAATTATTTTTCTTTCTGCTCAGGGTAAAAACGCATATCAGCATACAGTATACCAATGTCAGAAGTGCAGAAACAGCAGTAAATAATTTATTATGGATGACGCCGGTGTTGGCATCATAAAGGAAGAATGGATCACGCTCTCAGATATAAATAACAAGTTGGTAATTATAACGATGAGGCAAAGGTGGTGCTAAATGTTTATCTTATATTAAACCTCCAAAAGTAACTGAAGTAAAAAAACTTAAAGAAATGAATTCCGCACAACATTATTATTAGCGCCATGATCTGGGTTTGGGTGAAAGCACTCGTACCTATTACCAAGTCTTTAATGCAAATGAAAACGGTGGCCAAAATTGCATTCCGGATGAACATTGTGTTCGCGCCAGAACCGTAGTCGTATATTCGCGCTCATAAACAATACAAGATTATAATGACAACACTGCGGAATGGGCTATCGTAAATGCATTCCAGATTACTTCTGTATCGGTGACTTGCTAAGCTGCATGCTATTAAAATGCTATCGTTCTACCCGTAAACATTTAGAGATGCAAGTAAATAAAAAGTGAGTTTTTTAAAACTCATAATTTGAAGTATAAAGAAGTACCATAATTATTTTAGCTACTCCGCTAACCCNAAAAAGTGAGTTTTTTAAAACTCATAATTTGAAGTATAAAGAAGTACCATAATTATTTTAGCTACTCCGCTAACCCTGCTAGTCAACGGATTTAAACCTTATATTCCGAGAAAATTTGTTTTTATGTGATAGTTGGGACAAAAAGTTAAATANCGCTAGTCAACGGATTTAAACCTTATATTCCGAGAAAATTTGTTTTTATGTGATAGTTGGGACAAAAAGTTAAATAAATTCCGATCTAAAACATCCTGAGAAAACAAGTGCCACGCTATCTAATCATTCTTCCCATTTTCTCATATGCATATATTGTGCACGAGCTTACCACAGTTTACATTGAAGTCTCAATAAACGTCTGCAAGCTGCATTGTGTGACAAAACTAAACTTACCTCTGCGTGATAGTCTGCCCGTATTACGGAGAATTGTTTGTTGTTGCATCACAGCCTACCTCTAGAGCGGCAGTAGGCAGGCCACGTGACTTAACTTACGTAANTGTTGCATCACAGCCTACCTCTAGAGCGGCAGTAGGCAGGCCACGTGACTTAACTTACGTAACCCTCGTATCGAGCACTCGTATATATGAGGATATAGATCTACGAGCTATCATGCACAAAAATCGTCGATGTCCGATAAAAACTTTCCTGTCAGCTTCAAAAAGTATTGTATGTTATGTATATGAAACATTTAGAATCCCTCACGCCTTTCGCAGAGCATTACGAAACCCGCAATAGATTTTTCCTTCGCCTCTTATTACGTTACATGAATATCACCAAAGCTGGAAATATACTTGGCTTTATATTAATGGCGAGGTGGCTCTGTATTAAATCCATTCTCCGAAATCGGAGGAAGTCAATAAAACTGTCACTTATTTTAGGAATAAAGAAATTAAAATCTCATAAATNAAAACTGTCACTTATTTTAGGAATAAAGAAATTAAAATCTCATAAATATATAATATTTCCCTTATACCTGGCTTTTGTAAGTGCATGTCAGCGAAGTGCGGTTGTGGTAAAGTTTTCACATAAATTACTACCTTCTTTTTTGCATAGCATACGAAGGAAAATTCACTGAAATATTTATGTAAACCTAAAAGTTTTATGAAACCACCAGATATTTTAAAAATGTAATTACGCAAAAATATTTATTGTTGATGGTAGATTACAATAAACCACAATTTTTTCTTTTTATTTATATTTACGTGGTAAATATAAGCTTTCGTCGTAGTAAATGTGGTAACTTTTCTGACACCTCTTGCTGAAAACTCCTCAAGCCAAAAGGATGGATAGGCCGTGCTTTCGCAGTCCCTACACACACTGAGTGTCGGGATCAAGCGTCGAAAACGAGGTGCGCTCCTTTCTGTCCTCGCTGAACTGGCCTAAGGACACCTGCTTTATCCTTTGACAGATGTCCCGCTCCAGTTATAGATATACATAATATTTATATATATAAAATATTATATTAAGTACTTTTGTTATCTTTGGTATTAAAGTCATGTGCTAGTGCTGAAGTCACCTTCTCTGGCTCATGCGACAACTGGTTATAAGTAGATTATCACTATTATTTATCATGTCCCAGTAATTGAAAAGTTGGCCGTAGCAAACGTTTTTTTCATATATAAGCTATGCGGACAATCGCACAGCCATATTACAAGAATAAGTGCGATAAGGCATTTAATGTAGACGACACAAAATATTGTATCACATTTGAGATACATACAGTTATCAAATTCACAAAACCTTTTTATTTTCATTACTAAAACTTATAGGAATTATAAAAACGGTGAAAAGTATTTGGGTATTGGAAGTCTAGAAGAAAACGGAAATTTTAACTATTTTTGAACACTGATTCGTGCTGACATACCGGTTTCAATTTTGTAAATAAATTATCTTTCAACATTGCTCATTAAAAAATGTATTAATAACAGGTTATTCCAATAAAGTATTCTTTCTTTTTGTATAAATTGTATTTGGAACTACTTTCACGTATTAAATATTTTTATATATTTACATTCCACTTAAAAAGACTATTGATTGAAGAGCATTATTGAAAGCTAATTCTGATTGTTGATGTGGTTTTTGTCCGAGTTGTTATGAAGGAAGATTTGTGAATTTTCAAAATGGTATTGTCAAATATATGTGTTCAAAGACGTTAGGTAAGAGTATTTGTCGTTATAGTCTATTCGCGGTTTCTTCACACTTTTTTGATAAAACTTTAAAAAAATTACTTTGCTCTTGAAGTGCTCGGTTGATTCCTAAATATGTCAATATTGCAAACGTTTTGTATTTCTGTTAATATAAGGGCATATTATTTTACTCTAAATTAACAATAATTAGTTAAACCTATAAAGTATAATTTTTCAGTTAATATGAATAACAACCAAGTGAATATAGGTTGTGTTGGTAATANATGTCAATATTGCAAACGTTTTGTATTTCTGTTAATATAAGGGCATATTATTTTACTCTAAATTAACAATAATTAGTTAAACCTATAAAGTATAATTTTTCAGTTAATATGAATAACAACCAAGTGAATATAGGTTGTGTTGGTAATACCTAGAAAGTAGTTAGATCTACAACGCAGTATTCTTATACTGTGTACGCACTAATTCTCTACGTTGTCGTTTTGGTGACTATAATGCTGTCAATACGAGTAATATTGCCGTGGTCAATGTCTGGTTGTTCTTGAAGCATGGTGACTTGAGGCTTACATTAATGATTGTAGGAGTTTGACTTGACAAAACCTCTGCTCGGTTGTGACGTCACTCAGGTGCTGCCTGTTCATATAGGAGCTGCGTCGTTGGAGGTACTGGTGATGGAAAGTCGTGAGTTGTTTGTGTTGCTCACAAGGTCCTGTCTTTGAATTGTATTAAAAGAAAGTCACGAAATTATATTTGTTATATACGGCCTAAATATACAGCTCTAGACAAGGCCTTTGATTTGACATTAAAACCAGCGAGCTAGCTAGCGCACAAGAATAGCAAGAGATACTACTCGGAAACATTCGCCCATGCCCTATAGTACTACCTGTGTCCATGGGTCCCCACATTGTTGCGCATGCGTGGTGCCAAATCAAGAAGGTAATGCTTGCTTAGCAGTTGTATACCCAATCGATCGAGACCACATTTATTTCACTTTTGTCATTAGTCACTATTTTAAAATGCCGGAATTGACCGCCCTGCTAACGTAACATCGCCTTTTCCGTTCTGTAACCATAAGTGTCTGTCAGATATTTAGAGGGTTATACCCCCGCAATCTCGGATTTATATTTCTTTTCTCTGTAGCTAATTTTTTATATTGAATTTGTTAAAAATATACCTATCATGGCATAGGCCATATCTGAACAAACCTTTTAAGGTGTAGAATATTTTGCCCATGCGGTTTTCGTTGCATCTGTAACGGTTATAATAATTAACCAACCGTTTTTCTCTTTTAAATTCTCACGTGATGGAACAGAGACTAATCTTAATCCATTAATGTTTCCAGAATTCTGTACTGTAGTTCAGTATTAATTTTTAAGGTGTGAATTTTATTGTCGATTTAAATAAACCAAAGGCGATAAGGGAAAATGCAATCACATTAAATATAAATATTTAATCAGTTGACAATCTTTGATACGATGAACAGTGAGTTTTACTGAATAATGACCAATTTTTGAGCGTGTTAAGAGTGATTAGAACATGATAACGGTCATAAGGAGGGAACATCGCCGGATGATGTTTCGTTTGTAAGTTGTTGGTTTGATGTACTTGTCAGGAAACTTGGTCATTATTAGTTGGACGTGATCACGGTGGCCGAGTATGCGTTCAGTTCAAGAGATTCATGGTTCGCGTGTCTTAGAAATACAAAAAAGTTCCAATACCCCACCACCATAACTATGCTCTTAGGCGTACTTCGTTAGCAACTTATCACGGTTGGCAAACGTATAAATACCCTTAATCTCAGAACAACCATTCCAGCAATCTGATAACAAACATTGAGCACTGTGGGGACGAACTATATCCCGCGGAACACGGACTGGATTTATGAATTGCACTCATTTGTGAGATATGTGGTAATCACGTATGTATTCTCATCAGTGGTGGATTTACCAGCAGGCTGAGTAGGCTGGAGCCTA
The DNA here is from genome assembly GCA_002778355.1 of Clitarchus hookeri. Classification (NCBI taxonomy): domain Eukaryota; kingdom Metazoa; phylum Arthropoda; class Insecta; order Phasmatodea; family Phasmatidae; genus Clitarchus; species Clitarchus hookeri. The sequence goes on along the minus strand of NQII01006469.1, from coordinate 35,842 downwards.
GGGCGGCAGATTTTAGGGGCGGCAAATTTGGGGCCAATTTTTTTTAATGTCTTACAGAAATTAAAAAAATTCATATTTATATACCTAAATGTTATTAGGTCCACACAAACAATTCAACACGTAATATGTTTCACCACTTAGATAAATTTTTGTACAATTTGCGTAGTCGCGTTTGGTTGTGGCACGGGAACGAGTGACATGACCGTTCGCCGCGGGAGCCGAAGCGGGGTCGTACTGTTGTAGGCATACGCCGCGTGGTGGCATTCAGTTCCAGAGAGATAGATATAGAGCGGCCGCCGGCGATAGAAACGGGGAAGTCCCGTCCTGTATTTACTTTCTCTGGTTGTGTGCTGTAATTTTTCAAAGTGTTTCGTGGATTGTATGAATAATTTCATTGCATAATATCACCGGTGCGTACAAACTTATAGTAGGTAAGTAATCATAATATATTACAATAATTCATCCGTAACGNTGCATAATATCACCGGTGCGTACAAACTTATAGTAGGTAAGTAATCATAATATATTACAATAATTCATCCGTAACGAATCAATAAGACGTAATTTAACTTGATAAATAGCTGTTTCGGAAGCTATGCAAAGAAATTTAGATTTTTTTGTTATATCATACTTAAATAAATTTCTTGTACTTAGGTAATTATTCAATGTCTGAAGTCTGAACAAAATATGTACAAGAAATAAAACTCCCAATGTAATATTTTTTTATTTCAGTTCTTGGAATCCAAGAAATTGTTAGAATGANAAAACTCCCAATGTAATATTTTTTTATTTCAGTTCTTGGAATCCAAGAAATTGTTAGAATGAGTGATGGGAGAAGGTGACTTAGTGGAGCTAAGTATAGAAAGGCCAAAAATTAAAAAAAGAAGAACAAGAACAGTTTATCCGTAAAACCAAAAAAATTTACACATTTTTAAAAAGTGGAAGTGGAAGTAGTGTTGAAAGAACAGGAACTTCAACAACAGGCACTGACACAATACAATCTGGAAAAGATGAAACGTATTTGAACTCTGCGGCCCAACAACAACAGTCATCTGTTGAACCATCTGCTTTTGAAAAAACGGATATTTATGTTATTGACGTAGAGGCGGTAGAGGAATCATCAATAAGTATAACAATTAAAGATGCGTATAAAAATCAGACGTTAAGTAATGACCAAGTGCAAACAACAATAAATCTAAACAAAGATCCAGCTTAATGGGAAATATNCAAAATCAGACGTTAAGTAATGACCAAGTGCAAACAACAATAAATCTAAACAAAGATCCAGCTTAATGGGAAATATACGATACCTTAAGGGAGATTATCGCAAGGCACGGCTTCGATCTAAACAAGTCTTGTGACTTCTGTAAAAATGAAAAAATATATGCTGATCAGCGTCGTTTCTTGCCAGTGAGTATCTTCCAAAGAAAAATTAAAAAATANCTAAAAATGAAAAAATATATGCTGATCAGCGTCGTTTCTTGCCAGTGAGTATCTTCCAAAGAAAAATTAAAAAATAATGAAGTGAATGACCGAAATTGGCTGGTTTATTCCGAAAGTAAAAGATCTATATATTGCGGGCCCTTTTTGGCATTCGGTCCATTGGAGAATAAGACTCAGTTTGAGAACGAAGGATTTAATGACTGGAAAAATAAAGAACACCGAGTAGCTCAGCATGAAAACTCTGCGCGTCATAAATCTAGTATTCTTAGTTTGAAAGTTAGAAGTGAGATTGATGGCCGACTCGATAATTTACTGCATGTCCAGATTGATGAAGAAATTACTTATTGGAGAAACGTTCTGAAGAGGGTTGTTGCCGTAGTGAAGCGACTGTGTTCAAGAGGCCTCGCTTTCAGAGGAAAAAATGAAAAGTTCGGTGATCCGCATAACGGAAATTATTGTATGATTTTGGAACTGTTAGCTGAATTCGATCCTTTTTTAGCCAGTCATATTGAACGATTTGGGAATCAAGGATCTGGAAGTACCAGTTACTTATCAAAGACCGTTTGCGATGAGTTTATTCTCTTGATGGGTCATAAAGTCTTAAAACACATTGGAGACGAGATAAGAAGGGCGAAATATTTTTCCTTAATCATCGATTCAACACCAGATATAGCACATGTGGACCAACTTACCCTCGTCATTAGATACGTTTTGGAAACAGGCGAACCGTGTGAAAGATTTCTCAAGTTTTTGCCCTCAGTGGGACATAAAGCTGAAGAAATGTTTTCTGCCATTATTTCGGAACTCAAAACACTGGGCATAAATATTGAAGACTGTCGTGGACAATCATATGATAATGCCGCGAACATGTCTGGTGTGTACAATGGCTTACAGGCTCAAATTCAAAGCCAAGCACCTTTTGCTTTTTTCGTTCCTTGCTCTGCCCACTCTTTAAATTTAGTGGCAACTGCGGCTGCTGAATCTTGCACAGAAGCTTGTCGCTTCTTCATGTTGCTTCAAGAAATCTACGTTTTTTTTGTAAGTTCGACACAGCGCTGGCAAAAATTAATGACTGAAATCGGGAAAGGGAAAACGCTAAAGAGAGTAAATCTGACACGTTGGTCAGCTAGAGAGGACGCATGTAGAAGTTTGAGAGATTGTTGGCACGAAGTCCTTAAAACTTTGGAATCAATCAAGGATGATTGTACCGAAAAGCCTGTAACGCGAAACGAAGCGACGGGAATACTTTTGAATTTAGAAAAACTGGAAACGGCGGTAATGGTTGTTGTGTGGAATGTTTTTTTGGAAAGAATAAACAAAGTGAATGTTCAAATTCAGGCTTCTACCGTAGATTTGATCACTGTTGCCGATCTTTACGAATCTCTTTGCAAGTTTTTCGTAGCTGAACGAGAAAATTTTAAGTATTTCGAACAAAAGGCGATGGAATTAAGCGTGTCGAAGCAGTATACAAAAGACATGGGAAAAAGACAACCGAAAAGGAAAAAAAATTATGATGAAACACCCGATGAAGAAATGAGAATGACTGCGAGTGATACTTTCAGGGTTAACACATTTCTCGTCCTCATTGATAGACTCGTATCCGAATTAGAAAAACGGCAGGAGGCCTACAACAGGTTCAATGAAAAGTTTTCATTTCTGACCAAAATGAGTGAATTGTCATCATCAACCCTTACGGAAAAAGCCCTTTTCTTGGAAGAAATGTATCCTAATGATTTAGAGACTGACTTAGTTCAAGAATGCATACATTTTCAATGCCACCTTTCTTCTGAAAGAATTTTGGTAAAACCAGATTCTGGATCATTGAAAAGTCTATCTTCGTTCCTGCGAAAACAGAATTTGCAAAACGTTTATCCAAACTTGGATATAGCAGTTCGCATGGCTCTATGTACACCAGCGACAAATTGTTCGGGTGAGAGAAGCTTTTCTTGCTTAAAACGGGTGAAAAATTATCTAAGATCTACCTTAAGCCAAGAAAAGCTAAACGCCTTAGCTCTTTTGTGCATAGAGTCAGAACTAATGAACAAGATTTCATACGACGATATAATTGATGATTTTGCCAATAGAAAATCGCGCAAAAAGGTATTGTAAAACTTTCATAACTTAATTAATTGAATTTCATCAACATCATATGCCGGATTATTACCAGATAATTGAATATATTGTTTTTAAACTGTAAGTAAGCGTAATAAAAATTATTTAATTACGTTTACCGAATGTACATTATTGTGTAAGTAGTATTGAGGCATGCCTTATTAGTAGTACATGATTGAGCTAATATTAGCTCTGAAATATACCCAAAAACTATTTCTTGTGCAATATTAACTAAATCGTTGGGTTGTAAAAATAATCTAGAAACTGACACATCTATCCTCTAGTTCACAATCATACTAATTACGGGAAAAAGGTGGTGTAATTAGAACGATAGTGTACAAATCATAAAGTTACAATTTCATTGACAAAATAATTTTAACTAATATGATTGTGATCCAGGGTATCCAATTGTAGAGGTCGGTAGGGGCGGCAAAATTTGAATAGCCTACCGGCGGCAAATGTGTAAATCCGCCATTGATTTTCATGCAATAAATTACACAGTCACGTTTTTTTCAGAATTAGTTAGCATATATTTACCATTTCCGGAAAAGAGATGACAAACACGCTTTTAAAATAAACCAAATATTTTATATAATCGTTCAAGTTGAAGTGGTGTCTAAAAATATTTTTTGTATTAAGAGCATCGTAAAGCTAATGCAGATAATGTAACACTCATCGACTGTATGACAAACTTACTAATAAGATGATATATTTAAATTTTTTGTATGCCACTTGGTGACATTTTACTTTATAAAAAAAATATATATTACAATTTCAGCAAACAACAGTAATTTAGCATAATGAGGTAGTGTAGAAAAACTAAATTAAATTATTTGTTATAAAAATTTCCATCACCTATTCGTATGATGGTATAATGTGTAAAGTGCACTGAAATTTTTGTATTTTTGCAACGATAAAAACAATGTTAGAATATTGTAATACTTTAAAAAGGTGTCTGATTTATTTTCAAATTGTTGCTGCCAAGGTTATTAATGGTCCTGTATAGATATCATGTCAACAGTAGTAATTTACACAACAATAATTACGTGTTATTGTGTAGGTTAGTGATTCACTGCCTCCATACCAAACACAGCTGCACAATGGTAACAGACAGTTCGGGAGAAGCAATGTTTATACACTTATTCCTAAAATTAAGAACTTGATTTTCCTTCGTTTCTTTCTAGTTTGTCTAGGCAGAAGCCAAGTGGTTTATTAATACAGGCCACGGTTGATTCCATCCCCAATCTTGATTACATTAGCAATTGGGTCTGTTTGATAATGAAAAGTTAAACCATAATTATAGTCGATTCGCGGTTTTTTCACAAATTTTTAACAAAACGTTTTAAAATTAAACCCCCGATAATTCACGAACCAAGAAAGGATTAATATGCACGTAGGTAAGGGTTTTATACTTGTGTTACCATAGAAACACTTTATTATTGGTTAAATTGAGCATATATTTACATTTTAACAATAAATATTGAAATAATAGTTCATATGAATCATAACNTTATTATTGGTTAAATTGAGCATATATTTACATTTTAACAATAAATATTGAAATAATAGTTCATATGAATCATAACGGAAGGAAAATATGGTGGTTGGTAATGCGTAGTAGGAAAGAGTTTTAATTCACAATAGTATTGCATTGAGAGCTGACGAATGAAGTGCGTTGTCACTTTGGGGTAGTTTTCCNCGAATGAAGTGCGTTGTCACTTTGGGGTAGTTTTCCAGACTTGGTTAAGGTTTGTTTGAATTAGGTGGAGGTGAAGCATATATTATAATATTCGGAATATAGAACTTTAACAGAGCTTCAGAAAATTTTGAAATAACCGTGTATGATCTATAAATAACTCTGCCCTGCCTTATATTTACAACGTGTATTATATAGTGATACAGACTGTCTGTAGTATGTGCTAAATATTCATGCCCTCCTTGTCATCGCTACTTTTTGGCTTAGAAAAATTGATAAATAAATATCTGTTTTTGTGAGAAAATAACTGCAGCAAAGATAATATCGAGTTTTCTATCATTAGTTGGTAGAAGCAGAATAAATGTTGGCTAAAGTTGTAAATTAAAACATGGGAAGAAAATATTTTAGCCTGCAATTATTTGTCGAATTTTTTTCATGAGAGGAATTTAAACATACAAATACATTTTGTCTCCATATTTATAAAGACATTTCCAACGTAAATTTTCTTGTGAACCAATGTTTTCGTATTTCAAGGCTCTCGGTGGTAATTTCCCGTACCTTAAATTATTTTATTTTAAAGAACCTCTTTCTATTTGCAGAATACCTATCTTCTATAGAATACTACAGTAACTCAGAATAGCCACCATCTCTAAACATGATTTAAGGCAACAAGAAATTAAGTGTTTTTTATTAGAGAGGTACGACAAGAAACTTGACTGTATCATTACATCCTTTTGCTAGAATCAGCTCTGCACTTCAGCTTTCTGAAGATGGCATGAGACCAGTTACGTCATAGGGGAAAGATAACAAAGAATATGAGTACTATTTGTACGAAATTGTATAGAGAATTTTTTTTAGNTTCAGCTTTCTGAAGATGGCATGAGACCAGTTACGTCATAGGGGAAAGATAACAAAGAATATGAGTACTATTTGTACAAAATTGTATAGAGAATTTTTTTTAAGTATGCAATTTTTTTGTGTAAACAGAAAATTATTCAAAAGATTTAAGTAATGTTGAAGCTATCGTCAATTACTTTTCTGTGAAAAAAAAACCTCTGTAATGTTTTACATTACAGGAGTAAGTGTTTCATTATGGTTACAAGAAAAAGCAGTTTTTTGCTGGTTTATCTTATTAAACTTCTCGCATTCTGGTATTTAACTTGTATAAACATTTGTTATAATAAGTTATACATACTATTTTCTGTGATTCACTATACGTGTTTTTTCAGATAGCTTAAGGACGTGCTGATATATTGTGATAACACATAATTTCATTAGAATTATGTTTGTTATATAGTGGGAGAATTCTATTACAGAGTGTAAGTTACAGTGTATTACATTTTTTTATAATATTTTATTGTAAACACTATTGTTCGTTTTACTATATTTTCGATAAGAGTGTTGATTAAGTTTATTTGTAATGTGTCGTAACTGAAATACTATTTTAGCTTATATGCTAATTACAGACAGTTAAGTTAACATATACCATACTTATTCAACCTGGTATATAAAAAGCAACAGTTTTTTTTTATAATGGCACCTGTAGGAGTACAATGATATTGTGATTTACAAATAAATATGATAAATATTCCATTGATGTTGACCTAGCCATGGTAAATTTTTCTGACATTGAATGTAAACTTCCTTTTTCTTTTAAACACTATGGATATTAGAGTAAAATGTACATGAAATTAGTTCTGAAATTAAGTTTAAAAAAATAATAACAATTAAAAGTTCACAAACGTTGGCAGTGATGGGCTATGACCTTCAACAGGGTCAGTTATATTGTGAGTGGGAAAATATCACCTTTATACACGTGCCTGATACGCATCAGTTGTGTAATCACGTTATTTCCTCTTTTGCTTGAGATACAGAGAAATTATAAATTTTTATTTTTATTGAACTGAGAAATCTTTAATCTTCTTATTGAGCATTCCCGTTTTTTGTTTTTGTGTCCAAGCTTTCAAATGTACTGTAAACACTGAGTAATAAATAGTCTACCTTTAAGTCTATTTGCAATCCCCTGCAGATCTACTTAATGTAATTAAATATATGTTCACTCTTAAATATTCTTCATTATAAGGCATAAAATTTCAAATCCGTTTATGTACTTTGTGGTGAGATTCTACTGTTTATCTGATAATATTGTAGTCATCTGGCTCAGTCCTTCGAATCGTTCATGGCAGGCTGAACCTTATCCATCCGTGTTTCATAATTGAGGCACATATACACTCTATACTTCAATCAGCGATATCATTCTGTGAAATAACATTGACTGAAAGTAAACTACTGATGACCAGTGAATCAAGCGAATCAACTGCGAACGAGTGACTTATAACGGTCAATTCTGGAAATTCGGTGTATATCACAAATTAATAAGTGAAATTCAGCAACTATATTATACAGTTTTCTACCACTGAATATCAGTTAAGTAATTTTCACTGATTTCACTGATTTTGCAAAATTTTCACTCTTTATAATTTTGAGTGTAGTTTTGAAATTGCTGAGAAGTGCATTACACAAGTGCACATTTTTGGAGAATGTTTAAGTTGCAACATGATGTGGTTGTATTTGTCACCAAAATTTATGATGGCGTTTTCTGCCATAATTTTTTATATCCACAGAGGTTTGCTTCATAAACACAACATAAATGAAACAATTTTAGTAAACCTAAGGTTTTTCAACAAAGTGATTAATACATCTCATTGTTTCTGTGTGTAAAAACCATAAACTATTTACATTTGAAATTGCCGTTATATTCTTTTCTAGAATATTTTCAATCAGCTGTGTTTGTAACTTGAATATACAGTTAAAATATAGATTGTCTGGGAGCGCACTTATAATTTTTTTTTGTCTTTGTTTGAAAGCACTGTGATATATTGCCTTTTTTAAAAATGTATGTTGAACTATGAAGTTCAAACAAATTTCCTTCCTGCTATCTTGCCAGACTATCAAATATAATTAAAGCATTCTAGACACACTTATTTCTGTAACAATTTGCAAGTCCAAAGGCAAAAGGGTATATTTAATTTCAATAATTTGGAATGTTTAATTTGGTTCTGTGTTCCGTAGCCGAAATTTCTAAACAGACGTTATAGTTTTATGAAATATGCCGTTTAGGTTTACATTAGAGATAGTAGCTTAAATGGAAATTGATTATCCGCCAATAATTTTTACAAATGATTTAATTAAATTCTCTAATCCTTTTGCTTACGGTGTCCAACTATTTGAAAACTAAATAGGTTAATGTTGTTTTCCAATGATTCAATGTTAGAGTGCAATGTACAGTACTTAAATATTGCAACAACTGTTACATTATTATCTTATTAATGTAATTGTTGTTGCAATATCAGTATACTGGACATTGCATTACAACTTCTAAATTGTTTGTTATAGTTTCAGAACCATGACATATGCATGAGAAGCCTGCACAGTGCAGCCAATGAAACCACGCAGCCTTGATACCAGATGTCTGTACATTGTTAGGCAGTAAGTTTAGCCAGTGTATGCTATGCTTCCTATAACGACATAACAATAATTTAATGCAGTTTCAAAATTATATAAACTACAAGTAACAAACCAATTCTGACCAATATAATATCATAAACAAGAGACTCTAATAAATATTGAAAATAACGTTAACCTCTTGAGACATCAAGTACATTTTCCGAGAATGCCAAAGAATTGAAAAATTTCATTAAATGATTTCTATAAATGTTCGGTAGAATTGCAGTTTACATTAAAACTGTTATCTTTCAGGTAAGGTACAATAGCGTATTTTGTAAAATAATAACCGCTATATAACATTTTGGAAATCTCTGATTTGCATTGCAAATGAAACTTTCGAATCAGTGAAAATGGCACCTCTTTGTATCGGTGGAAAACAACTGTATGTTTCAATGAGAAAAAGTCATTTATTGATTCAGTGACAGTCAACAGGGTGCACGGTATTACATTTTGAATATATTGAATTTAGCCGTGTCATTGCGAGAAATAAACCAATTTCCCAGAACCACTGCTTATATTGTACAATTTAACATATATTTTTTGAAGCTGAAGTTTCCAGAATTTTAACTTAGATCATCCAGTTTGGTGAACGATTCCGTACCAATAGAGAGACAAAGAGGACATTCACTATAAAAGTGAAAAAAAAATTGTATTTTCGTACTTATCATTTTTAACTTAATTGGAATTTTAAAGACTGTTTAAACAACAGTAGGTATGAGTGATCTCACTTCGTCTTATTTAATGCACTTGAATCCTTCAAATATAACTTAACAATTATAAGTTAAAACGAAATTAAAGAAGTAAAAACAGAATGAAAGAGTAGTTAGAAAATGCCGATTCTAGAGAACCGGGCGTTCAGGCGGGGACGTGGGAACGAGCCATCGTCCATCTTGTCTAACATCACATTTTCCTAATTTCCCTTGAAACCAGCCAAATTTTAATAATTACGGTGGATGAGTGCCCTTATCATTCACGCTCTATCATTCCATGTCAGCACCATCCATGTTGTGAGAAGAATATTCGAGTTTATTGCCCTGTAATACAACTTGTCTCAGTCATTCAAGGCTCTCTCTCCCCGGCTCGTTCTCTATTGCTACCTCTATCCCTTGCAGTTTTCTCATTTTCCTTCTGGACTCCTTTATTTTTTGGTTATTTGGGTTTATGGTGGATATGATGTTGGGTGGCCAGGTATAGGTTGCTTGATGGATGGTAGGAATGATTATGGCATAGGATGGCCTAGAATAAATGGTTGCTTGGTAAACTTGATTATGGCAGATTGTATACACATTGTGTTTAGTGGTATTAATGACTTGTAATTACTGAGTTTTGTTAATTATAAAATGTAAGATGTTCGGTAGGCCTTGTATCAGTGGTTCTAAAGATTGTAGGAATGATTGTGGCATGGGCTGGCTTAAAATGCATGCTTACTTGGTACAGTTGAGTTATATTATATTGTATCAATGGTTTGTTAGGCAGGATGAATGATGAATAGTATGGGGGAATTTTATTCGTGTTAATGGAGATGGTATGGCTTTTTGGTATGTTAGAGTTACTGGTATCAGTAAAGTTAAGTTGAGAGATGTTAGGAATGATTGTTAAATGGGATGGACAGTTATGTGTAGTTGCTCGGTATATGTTGTGGTGTATGACTTTCTCTTGAACTATATTTGATTTTAACTATAATAATGTTTGCTTCGTCCCTTTAATTATGTTTAAGTATTGCCGAGTTTTTTCTTGGTCTATAGAGAATAGCTCAGTTGGTTTAATGTCTGGGATTTTCTTAGGTTACAGTAGGTCGTATGTAAGGTCGGTATGTCGTGAGGCATTTAGGTATAGGTTTGCTTATTGTAGGTATTTTTTATTTTGATTGTTGTGGGTCACCTATGACTTTTCTAGAATTTGGTAAGTTATGAGACAATGGGTTAGGTTGTATTTTCTCTGGATTATATTAAGCCATCTTCGTTATAGTATGGTTAAATGAATACATGATATTTTTTATAAACATCTAAGGTGTGGTTAGGTACAATATAATTCGTTATGTAGTATTAGCAAAGTAAAAAGATGTACTTCATTGAAATAAAATAAAGTAATATATGAGGTGAATGGCCTTTGTTCATGATGTAAAAGGTAAGTATTACACAAGTGGTTAAGACTTACAAAAATGGTGACATATAGTGAGCATCTTTCGTGGCCTAGGTGTATTGAAATCGAAGATGGTGGTTAAAAACAAATGCATTCGTCAGCAGACAAAACATAATGGTTTTTCGAGAGGGGCAATTAATCAGCAAATGTATAAATGAGTTCTTAGATAACTGTAACGTAAGGTTAAATGAGGTTTTGACAGGTTAGGTAATGTAAGGTGATGTCAGGTTAGGTGATGTCAGGATAGATAAAGTTAGGTTGTGTTAGATTAGATTGAGTTAATTTTTGATAGGTTAAGTTAAATGAAGTTATCGGAAGTAATGTAAGAATATATTAAGTAGAGTTAATTTAAGTTAAGCTATGTAAGGTAAAGTTAGAATAAGTTAGGTTAGGTGATGTTATTTTAAGTGAGTATGTTTACCTTAGGTTAATTATTGATTAAAATATTTCTAAGTCCGTAATGCAGCGGATATGTATTACACTTGGTGAAAGATATTCAAAGTCATACAACAAAAGAAAAAACTTATAACTTCTACACAACATTAAACATTTTGAAAGTCCAACAAAGATGTTAGGGTTTAGGGATGTTGACGAAGGTGTAAAGCAAGTGCATGGGCAAATGGGTTGTTATTTATAGAGCACGAGAAAATGTGGTTTGAAGGGCGTGCAGCACAGGCGATAGAATGAGTAATTATCAGGAGGGAATAAGGTGGAATGCGAGAGCATGGAAATAATTGATTGAATAACTAAACATGACCACTAAATTATGACATCAGGTTAGAATGTTATATCATGATGTCACGATGGCAGAGTGAAGTGAATACGACTAAGTTGGCATGCGAGATCATGAAAAAATAACGTTGAAATGTGAAGAGCATGGTAAAAAAAATCCAAGATTGCAGGGTAGAGACATGACGCTAAGGTCGAACAAAGATGAGTAATAAGGAAACAAGATGGCGGACAAGACTCTATATCAGATGGCGGATAAGATAGAAGCCGGAATCCTGATGTCAGACAAGATGGTGAACATGAATGCATACAAAATCCTGTATAAAATAGTGAACTATATGGCGTTCGGAAATAAGATGACGGTTGGGCGGAGTTCGAGCCCCATCCTGAATCTTGGCCCCGAATTGGATATTTCCATCTGCCTCAGTTAAGGTAATTTTGATATATAGAATAATTTAATGTCATCGCCAACCACCTGACATAAACTTTATTCCCAAATTGTCGTAGAAAAAACCGTGTTTATTTTAATACAAAAACGCTGATCTCCAGAGCAACCTCCAAAATAAAGAAAGGAACTTCATGAAAGCATCAGAATTTTGAATGGTTTGTGTAAGGATACGAAACGTTTTCGTTCACGTTGGCATTTCTTCAAATAAAATTACTATTTTGATGCTGATACAATTATAATAATTTTAATAGAATTATATGATAAGGTCAGAAAAGTCATACACTAACTAATGGAAAAATTCAAACATCTCACCATAAATATTAAAAAAAAAAAATAACCATTATCAATAAAGCATAAAAGAGTTTTAATGTTTTATTGCTTATTTAATATCAAATGCAAAGTCATTTTCACAAAATATTTACAATAGTATGATTTTATTCACTTATTTCATAAAACAAAGTATTATTCTATACACACGGTTTGTCACACATAGGTAAGAAAGATATTTTAAGAACACATTTCCAGCACACTTAATATTTCACAAATAGCATATGAATTATAATGGAAGGTGCTGCATGACAATATGGTTAATATCGTTCAGTAGTATGCTCTTTTCATGAAACATTTCACATTAAGGCTCAAATTAAAATGTCCGGCTTAGATTTAACTAATGATGTTTCATGTATATTGAATAGTAAATTAATATACGGGGAAAATTTCATTAAGTCACACGAATAAAATTAACTCTTGTAACCACGTGCATAATTAAATTATTTTTGAAATGTTACTAGTAAATATTTAATACTTCCTTAAAGACATTGTATTAATATCAACCCTGCAAGAAAATAAGGACTGTTTAGAATTGTTATCTACAAGAGAAGCAATCAATGATTAAAACGAATAGGCTGCAATTTACACATGCTTGTAATGTCAAGTCGACACAAAATTAGAAATGCACGACATTTTCTAATACACAAAAAATATTAAATACGTCACGAGTCGTCCTGGTGGTATACTGATCATTAGAAACAGCACAGCGAAAGCAAACCATTTAGTTGTAATGTACTTTATTTGGTTACAAAAAAATTATAATTTTATCATGCCTGCTTAATATTTTTCAAGATCATAGTGTTAGTGATAGGAAGGTCGGTTTTTATATATATGTAATTGTACAACTGAATTTATCATAAAATTTCACTGTTCCTATAAAGCAAAGAAGAGTCATCAGTAACAAGATCAAATGCAGCAATGAAGTCGTCTTCCAACTGCTGTAACTGCAATAAATTAACAGAACGTACTAACACTAATACTACTTTTTGTTTGTGGATAACATAAACTACAATTACAAAGCTAAATCAAAGACATTTCGGTGCATATTTTTCTGAGTGCTCTGTAAACACTGTAGTAAGTATTGTGACAAAACATGTCTTTGCATTCCGAAAGACATTATTATTTTATGCAATAATTTGTTAACGCATGGAACCAAACTCGGTGTGGGCACGACTTGACATAAACATCACAACTGACAGGCCTTACGCATTGTAGAAAGGAAAAGATACAGTTATGTCCAATTAAATCACTACTATGTATCACTGAATTCCATTATATTGCGTGTTTGTACAGTAAAATGCCACCACTTCCTTTCCTTTCTCTATAGAGTTCATAATTCTTCACTGTTCGTTAGAGTTATCTTCAGTCTTGCCGTTATCAGCTTTCCCTACTGCGATTTTGATCATTCTTTCTGCCTTTCCCCCCATCGCCAACCCATACAATCAACAATCATTCAAATCCCTTGTATATTTCCACAGACTGCCGTCTTGAATTGATAATAATTATACTTAGTTTGGTTTAGATCTATATGAAATTGATCTCAGTTTATGTGAACACGATTATATAATATATTTATTTATATGACATAAAACGTATTGCTTTAAAATAGGATTCAGATTAAAATCGAATGAAAGTATTATTTTTTAATGAAAATTATNTGAACACGATTATATAATATATTTATTTATATGACATAAAACGTATTGCTTTAAAATAGGATTCAGATTAAAATCGATTGAAAGTATTATTTTTTAATGAAAATTAAGGGTTTGATAAAATGTATTACAATAAAATCCAGTAAACATTACTTGTAATGTTAGGAATGTATGTCATTCTTCTATAAAAGTAGGTTAACTGAAACAAATGAAATGAACTTCTTTTCACAATACTTAAGACATTTAAGGCCAGTGTCAGAACTTATAATTAAAAGATTGGTTGTCTGATCTCATTATATATTTAAAAAGATTTTTAAACTTTTTGTTTGTGTCGTATGGTTCTCAGCAGACATTTATACTAATCCTGGTTAGATAAGTCCTGTTTAAGATATTCCTCACAACTATCCAGTGATGTAAGTCGCGATTGCCTGTTATGTTGTTTATGTGTTGTTTGTTAAGCTAATTTAGTTATGAATAAGCTTAAATAATAAACGCTTTTTATAAGTATTTTGTTGTTATTTTATATAATGATTTCTTTATTTTCTTGGGTCAATCCGAATCATGACAATTTTATTACTAAAATGAATTTTCTCTCTTTATGTTAGCAGGATTATAAAATAATCCAATGTGATTATATTCTCCGAGAGAACTAATTAGCTAAACGTTTATTCAAATAATTGGTTCTAACAAAAATTTGGAAATTGAATATATATTTTTTGTCGCTTATAAATTGTTTTTACTACGTAGTTATAATTTTAGTAATTTTCTATTATTTAGAGTGCACAAATTTAATTTCACAGAGCCAAGTGAAGAACGAAATAACGGTTCCTAACGCCAGAAAAAAGAATGCCAGAAGTGTATGGTAGAGTGACACTGGTGAGAAAGTGTACGTGTAACTCAAGATTCTGGCCATCTTCTCGGAATCCTCAGTGTAGTCATGCCTCCATTTTCGAACAAAGCCTCCTTCTACCAAACGCATTAAAACAGCATTCAACTGTCCAAGGAAGGGATTGTTGGGTGTCATGACCCAGTTGGCTGAGTATGTACTGATATAGCAGTCGTCAACGATATGCAACAAGGGAATCCCGTCCTTATAGTACCTCATGTTAGATGAGGTGCGTTTAGCANAGCATTCAACTGTCCAAGGAAGGGATTGTTGGGTGTCATGACCCAGTTGGCTGAGTATGTACTGATATAGCAGTCGACAACGATATGCAACAAAGGAATCCTGTCATTATAGTACCTCCNCAGTCGTCAACGATATGCAACAAGGGAATCCCGTCCTTATAGTACCTCATGTTAGATGAGGTGCGTTTAGCACTGATACGAGTCATCATTCTACTTAAATTCCTGTAATTTGCGATCATATCTAAAGCATCATAATTGTCTGTGATTGGAACGAATTTTCTCAAGGCTGTCTCCATATCCTCGTTTCCTAACACAATTGTCTCTATTATCTCCAGTACGTCGTCAATTGACATGAAGAAAGAAATTTTCAGGTCTAGTTCTAAAATCTCCTTAAAATCCTGTATGTCGGGGTAAAAATAGGTTTTAAATAGAAACATCGTTAGATTTCCTGAGTACAAACCTGTTACCAGAAGGTTAAAAATAGTAGCAATAAGTATGATGATTCTCTGCACTAAATAGAGGGGCCTGGTTTCACTTCCTCCTTGAATAGCTAGACGTACTGTCTCTAAGTAAACACTAGCACTACCTATATCTTCAATGTCAAAACGTGTAACAAATTTCCAGAATGCAGCAATAATTACGTACGTGATGAAGAACAGTACCCACGCAGTAAATGTTAGGGGCAAAACAATGTTCAAGTACTTGGGTAGAGGCTTACTTTTCGGCACCACAGCGGTGATGCAGAATCTTTCGTGAGGATACAGGCATCGTCTTGCCACAGGCTCAACATACAATGTCTCATCGGCGTACAGTGTTTTCGAGAACTTGTGGCTTGTAATAAATATGGACTTGGATTTGGGAAGATTGTTAACTGTACCGTTAAATTTTTTTACAGCTGTATTAATTGCAAGGCTGCTAGGCCCCTCGAATTCAATGGCGCCGTTGTCTCCATATTTTGGTTCTGCTAGTTCTTGAGCAGGTGCCACTCTGATGTCAAATATGTACCCATTGGTATCGTGAATTTTCTCAGGAAATAGATCAAAATTTTCCTTCTTTCCTTTAGATATTATATCGGTTGCAGAGATCTCGTCTTTGAAAGGGTTGTAAGTAACTACGTGAGTCTTTGTAGCCAGCGGGGACTCGTCATGAGTGTAGACAAGAGCGATGTTGAGAATGTTCAGAGAATCCCAGCAGTCTCTAAATATACCAACAGTCTCCTGAGGGTCAACTTTAACAATGTCTGTCGCGATCAAAAGGAATCGAGCCTGCGGATTCCAGAATGGAAGGCTCGCCCATTCGTACAGCGGTAAACACACTTCGCTGTCATACTTGGTGAAGATAATGTACCCCACGCTACTCTCCGTGGTCTCTAGTTTGGTGAAATCTCTGTATCCAGCATCACTCGCGTTGGTGGGGAGGTGTAATACAGCAACTGATGTCTGTAGGTGAATGTACGCCTGAATTACGTCAACTGTTGAATCATTGATCATATCTCCTTCGTAAATTGCTAATAAATTAAAATTTCTCATGAAATATCTTTGTATAATTNCATAACTCCTTCGTAAATTGCTAATAAATTAAAATTTCTCATGAAATATCTTT
Organism: Clitarchus hookeri; assembly: GCA_002778355.1. Taxonomy (NCBI): domain Eukaryota; kingdom Metazoa; phylum Arthropoda; class Insecta; order Phasmatodea; family Phasmatidae; genus Clitarchus; species Clitarchus hookeri. The sequence continues at coordinate 19,050 of NQII01006469.1, read as the reverse complement.
GTATAATTGATTCCACGCCTTTCAAGTGTTCTTTCTTTATTATAATCGAAGAGTAAATCGATGTTGATTTTGAACTTCTGTTTTCAGCACAGTGTGCTAAATGAGCACATAGTATCAATATCAGTAATTTTGAACAACAAAATATTTTCTGGTTGAGTAGCCGATTCATGTTTTATTGGAAAATATTATCGTAACTGCTTTGTACCTAAGATAATGTATTTAAATTAAACACTTATTTTTGTGTAACGGTGTGAATATTATAATACGTTCACCANTTCCTTCTTTCCTTTAGATATTATATCGGTTGCAGAGATCTCGTCTTTGAAAGGGTTGTAAGTAACTACGTGAGTCCTTGTAGCCAGCGGGGACTCGTCATGAGTGTAGACGAGAGCGATGTTGAGAATGTTCAGAGAATNACTACGTGAGTCCTTGTAGCCAGCGGGGACTCGTCATGAGTGTAGACGAGAGCGATGTTGAGAATGTTCAGAGAATCCCAGCAGTCTCTAAATATGCCAACAGTCTCCTGAGGGTCAACTTTAACAATGTCTGTCGTGATCAAAAGGAATCGNCCCAGCAGTCTCTAAATATGCCAACAGTCTCCTGAGGGTCAACTTTAACAATGTCTGTCGTGATCAAAAGGAATCGAGCCTGCGGATTCCAGAATGGAAGGCTCGCCCATTCGTACAGCGGTAAACACACTTCGCTGTCATACTTGGTAAATATAATGTACCCCATGCTACTCTCCGTGGTCTCTAGTTTGGTGAAATCTCTGTATCCAGCATCACTCGCGTTGGTGGGGAGGTGTAATACAGCAACTGATGTCTGTAGGTGAATGTACGCCTGAATTACGTCAACTGTTGAATCATTGAACATAACTCCTTCGTAAATTGCTAATAAATTAAAATTTCTCATGAAATATCTTTGTATAATTGATTCCACGCCTTTCAAGTGTTCTTTCTTTATTATAATCGAAGAGTAAATCGATGTTGATTTTGAACTTCTGTTTTCAGCACAGTGTGCTAAATGTGCACATAGTATCAATATCAGTAATTTTGAACAACAAAATATTTTCTGGTTGAGTAGCCGATTCATGTTTCATTGGAAAATATTATCGTAACTGCATTGTACCTAAGATAATGTATTTAAATTAAACACTTATTTTTGTGTAACGGTGTGAATATTATAATACGTTCACCANATTGTACCTAAGATAATGTATTTAAATTAAACACTTATTTTTGTGTAACGGTGTGAATATTATAATACGTTCACCATCTGTTTGCTTGAGATTTCAAGGTCAATTTTGCGGCATGACGAAACCTGTGAACAGACGAACAGATCCGGAAAATATTCAAATTCTCAAACNTTTCAAGGTCAATTTTGCGGCATGACGAAACCTGTGAACAGACGAACAGATCCGGAAAATATTCAAATTCTCAAACAGTTTACAACAGAATTGATATTCACATAATAATAAAGTTAACCTATTCGTTTTATTACTTAAGTATGGACGCAATACCTATGTTGACTACCGTTGTGCAATACAAGTAAAATAAGTTTTCCCCATATTGTAAAGTCCTCTATAAATTTCAGAAATATTTTAATTCTATTACAAGAGAATGATATACACTTATAACACTTCCATAAACTATATAAAACTTTTTNTTCAGAAATATTTTAATGCTATTACAAGAGAATGATATACACTTATAACACTTCCATAAACTATATAAAACTTTTTGATTACACAATAGGACGTTATTGAGATATCACAATATTAACATAGATAGAATTCTCAGACATATAGATCAGTGGTTTNATTACACAATAGGACGTTATTGAGATATCACAATATTAACATAGATAGAATTCTCAGACATATAGATCAGTGGTTTGTGGTGATGTGTTGCAAGATAGGCTGGTGCTTGTTCAGTGCTGTAAACACCCAGCGCAGCAGCAGGAGCCAGTTACCATAGTGAAGCCGAGNAAGATAGGCTGGTGCTTGTTCAGTGCTGTAAACACCCAGCGCAGCAGCAGGAGCCAGTTACCATAGTGAAGCCGAGAGGAATATATACTCTGCGGCCACTCACGAGAGGGCGACGAGGCACCATCTCACACGTGTTGTTACGCCAACTGCTATAGTACGTTTAATTGGTCGATGTGCAAACTAGCTATCGGTACGGCAAAACATAGAGAAAAAACATAGTTGTCCTTCTATAGGTTCACCAACCCTGCTGACAGAGATAATATTCACACAGAAACGAAATGACCTGGTTGTTCCTTTGAGGTTAGCGTTGCGTCTACAAGTAATTGGCTATTTCAGGCTGCGTTATATTTTGTATTGTTTGGGCTGTCGACTGGCGATATGGTTGCCAGGTGATGATTGAGGAACGGCGATTTAGCGTTTTTCTGATCACAAACGCCTTTTGTCTATCGTGTTCAGTTGGAGATCGATGTGCAAGCAGCGTTTCAAAATTTGTATTCTCGATTAGTGTGTTCTATAGACTTAAATATCCGCGGTCGAAAGCTTGTACTAGCAGACGAAAAATTACCANTCTCGATTAGTGTGTTCTATAGACTTAAATATCCGCGGTCGAAAGCTTGTACTAGCAGACGAAAAATTACCATCTTCAAATTAAGTGAAGATGTGAGACATGATCCTGGCATTCGTTGAAATTACAATTACCGACAATATATCAGNCCATCTTCAAATTAAGTGAAGATGTGAGACATGATCCTGGCATTCGTTGAAATTACAATTACCGACAATATATCAGATACATCAGATATATTTAATTTTAAGATGCTCTCCCGGGCGAAGCATTATGCCGTTTACATTTACGTGAACATTTCCCAGGCTGCTTAGGATAATAAAGCACTTCTGAAATAAAATTAGATAGCTATTTTCTGCAAATATACACAACTTAAAGGAAATGTAACTGCTTAGCCCATAGCAAATTTAGCAGAAAATTATATGTAATTATGGAAAGACGTTCCATGTTTTAACATTGTGGAAATAGTAAGGTTTTAATTTTTCCGGAGAGAAACTTTATTTATAGTGCGTTCAATTTTTCTNGTTTTAACATTGTGGAAATAGTAAGGTTTTAATTTTTCCGGAGAGAAACTTTATTTATAGTGCGTTCAATTTTTCTGAGTATTTGCTTTTGTTATACTTCAGGATACTCATTTATTAAGTATCCTTCTTTTATACGTTAACAATACGGAAACAAATCCGGAAGGAAACACTAAACGGAAACCAACGCACAGTATTTATGCGCTGGACTGGCAAATAGTTATGCATAATGATGATATGTGTTTTCATTTTTTTACAATCGAAAACATGANATTTATGCGCTGGACTGGCAAATAGTTATGCATAATGATGATATGTGTTTTCATTTTTTTACAATCGAAAACATGAATATGACAGTCTAATAGGTTCTCTTAAAAAATGGCCAAATGTTATTTATAAGTTATATAGTAAGGTACAATATTTTCNTATGACAGTCTAATAGGTTCTCTTAAAAAATGGCCAAATGTTATTTATAAGTTATATAGTAAGGTACAATATTTTCTTACCAGGCACTATTAAAATTTATTTTTCTGTATTCTTGATTAAAATATATTATTAACTAATTTAAAGTTACAATATATATATATATATATATATATATAAGAAGTGAAAGTTGCTTTTAAACAGAAATTCCCAAGAATGAAATTGGGAGCACAAAAGTTAAGAAATATTTTTTATATATTCATAAAAATGTTATATGGAAGGAAAATTTTCCGTTCTATTTAAATAAGAAAATACATTGAAAAAACTAGAACTTAATATTTTTTTTTTGTAAACATAGATAGTAAAGTAAGTAAGTTCGTGGACACCGATTTGCGTGGTTGCCTAAATTCCAAATATTGACTGCGGTGATATATATAAGTAAAAATTGGTAAATCAGTTAACGTATTATGATTGTTACAATTCCTTATCCCATGAATAGAGTAAAAGAACAAAACTATTAATTTCATACGGGTTTAAATATAATACAAAATGATGGAATTTTAACAGTAAAAGATTATTTTTTAATGTTATCATGTAATCAGGACTAGTCTACATAAGATAATTTCAAAATGCAAAATAAATACAGAAAATTAGTAATGTTACTCCTCATTGTTGTAAGTGTACTATCCTCTATAATGTCATAAACAATCTAAATTTACAGACTGGCAGAGAACAGAGAATTGTTCAATAATTTAAGTTCGGTATCNGTTTAAATATAATACAAAATTATGGAATTTTAACAGTAAAAGATTTTTTTTTAATGTTATCATGTAATCAGGACTAGTCTATATAAGATATTTTCAAAATGCAAAATAAATAAAGAAAATTAGTAATGTTACTCCTCATTGTTGTAAGTGTACTATCCTGTATAATGTCATAAACAATCTAAATTTACAGACTGGCAGGGAACAGAGAATTGTTCAATAATTTAAGTTCGGTATCGTGTGATTATTGTTACTGTTGTCATCTGTGTCCCGTCCTGGAGACGGCAGGAATATAAATAAGTCTCAAATGGGTAAAGCGGGGTTAACATCGCAAGGGAGAAAGCATGCGTTCTCAGCACAGGTAATGTTATCAGCTGTACCGCAAACATCAGGTGGTGCGTCTTCAATACTCTTCCCGAAGTAAGAAGAACTGATGTTTGTGGGACGGTACATACGCTGCCGGGCCGTACCGTTGTCGCTCAGATAAAGACCGGTCCGTATAGAACCACAGACTATCGACCTAGATAGTGTAAAACGTGCGCCCAGACGTCTGTCGGGGACTGTTATTGGACAAATATAATAATTACTTAATTCCTCTTACTAATTTATAGACACCAAATAATTAAGACAGTTTACATGTAGTCTATCAAAAATCTTGGTGCTGTTTATGGTACTTTGGGAAAGGTTTTCTAAAAAAAGCAGACGTTTAAAATAAAAATTGGCGATGGTAAAAAGAGAGAAATATTTTAAACTTTGCCCATCCAGAAACAGTGAATAATCGGGCGTGCTATACACTGGAGGCTTAGATTCCAACGATCTTTTTTTTTTGTAATCTATTTACCAGAGGTTATACTGTTTTGGCTATGAATGTTTCAATTGTTCATATAACTCTATCTAATACACAAACAACTGTTACGTCTGCTTCCCAAGTCCCATAAAATATAATATTGGCAACACCTGAAACCATATGTTAGTGTGGATTTGAAAAAAATATTATGTCGTACAACGTCAGTAAAAAAAAAGCGTACACGCGTGTTTTCCAAAAGATATTGATAGTTAAACAATAATCTATTTTGTTCGCATTTGTGAGGCTGAATCAATAGGTATAACCTCTGCCATCAAAGTATCTCCTTCAACAAACAGTATTAAAATGATTTTTCTTCGGGAGTTTTAGGATTGAATTTGGGTTGAATCAACCTCGTGAGAANTGATTTTTCTTCGGGAGTTTTAGGATTGAATTTGGGTTGAATCAACCTCGTGAGAATAACTGGTAGTACTCGTTTAAGAATAAATAGTTCGTACCAGAAATTGGACCGAANAGTTGAATCAACCTCGTGAGAATAACTGGTAGTACTCGTTTAAGAATAAATAGTTCGTACCAGAAATTGGACCGAAATCAACTTGTGTCTGATTTTCCCCTCCTAAATACCGCAAAATCATGTTAGTTAATTATTTTCTATATTTATGTACTGCCTAAGGTATGGTTGACAGTGATCTTGTACATGCACCCATGGTTACGGACTATCAGCGGCTGCCATAATAGATAGTCATGGCATATATTATATCATTCGGTCCTACATTGCTCTATTGTTTCAGTTAGAGTATTGAAGCAGACACAGCAGTTGCACCCTTATCTCAAGAAATGACATGAATGCGTTGTGTTTGACAATAGTGATATGAGACAGTAAAAAATAAAAACTGTTCGATAGGTTTACGATTCATTCTCCCACAGGAAGAACATTACGCATTAAGCCTGGCAGAGTACCACACCGGCCGAATGTAACATTCATGTGCATTATGAACATAACTGCGTATACTGTAAAAAATGTTCTCGTAAACTGACTAAACTCTAATGTAAGATCTTAAAATAGATTATTTGTGTTATTGAAACCACACATTAAGATGCATGTATAGGAAAGTTAGGAGTCATTACTATACAATGTTGACTGTTTCCTTCATATATTAAAAACGTCACAATAAAGAGTAAATTACCATTCCCCAACCTCTCACTAATTACATAAATTGGTATATTAAATCTTCAAAAAATTTCTAAGAGTGTACATTAAAGGTTTTTCCAACTTTCCTGAAGCCGNAAAGTTAGGAGTCATTACTATACAATGTTGACTGTTTCCTTCATATATTAAAAACGTCACAATAAAGAGTAAATTAACATTCCCCAACCTCTCACTAATTATATAAATTGGTATATTAAATCTTCAAAAAATTTCTAAGAGTGTACATTAAAGGTTTTTCTNTAAAGAGTAAATTACCATTCCCCAACCTCTCACTAATTATATAAATTGGTATATTAAATCTTCAAAAAATTTCTAAGAGTGTACATTAAAGGTTTTTCCAACTTTTCTGAAGCCGTGTTTTAGTTATACTTCCGTGATATTCTTTTGCTTTATGCAAACAAAGATTAGGTTATTACATCAAAGGGCCAGCGCTCCACGTTCGTGCGCACATAGCGTATAATACTTTGCATAAGAACTATCTGCTATTTCTCTTTTTTTTCGTGTTAGTTAGAAATTAAATATTGAAATTTATAAATAATATATAAGTAAATTTCAGTTTAACCAAAAGTAGGGATGTTTATAGATAAAACGGGAATAAGAATCTAGTGATGAATCATATATTTAAGAAGCAATCTTACACGCCATACATGGGTTTTTTTTTCACAGNGGGAATAAGAATCTAGTGATGAATCATATATTTAAGAAGCAATCTTACACGCCATACATGGGTTTTTTTTTCACAGGTTTGATTCCAGAAGTTATATGAAACTACGAACAGACTTCACAAAGTGTTATTGTTTGAAGGGAACGTACCGAGTATTCCACATGCAGTGATTTCATAAACAATAAGCAAATAATAATCATTAAAGCCGGACCGAGAACAGAACACGGGTCTCTCCTATCGGAAATGAAGTGTGTTGCAATTTTTGATCACACTCGGTCGCACCGACGATGAAACTGCGGTTTTGGCTTGTCCTATTGAACTGAATAGCGAAGGTTTTTTGGTTTGCTGACAGCGAAATGCAATCGGTATTGCACTTTTCGTGTTCTTCTGGAGATCGTTGCCCGAGGGCTGAACCTTGTATCTGAAGAGAAGTTCCTTTACAGCTGCTTAGGTTGTGTATGCTGACGTTATATGCAAGTCATCGTCAGTTAAAGACTGTTCAAAGATAATTGAGCACTGTACAAACCAACCTTCGTGAAATATTACTGTTCCTACCTTCGTGTATTTTAACAGGTACGATGACTGGCATGCGCTCAGTAGTGTTGGTAATAACGCAAGTGAAATAGTTGAATTTCTTTACACTGAATTTCATTTGTTAGGTAAAATATAGCGAGAAATGAAAATGTTTACCTTTTCATTATATTTCAATGGATATAAGTTTAATTATTAGCAAATGAGTAAGATATAANAGAAATGAAAATGTTTACCTTTTCATTATATTTCAATGGATATAAGTTTAATTATTAGCAAATGAGTAAGATATAAACTGTTTAAATATTTCTACAGTCCATCTTGACTTAGAAACAAAATGACAAGGACCGTGCAATGTTAATTATGCACGTGGTGAAAGAATACACCATGTGCATACAAGAGGATGTTAAGCAGAGTTTTTTAAAATGCTCAGATAACCTTGAGCACAGTACAGCAGAGTACAGTGGACATAATATGTGCACTTCTGAAAGTGGAAGGGCAGACCCTTGGTATATGTAGGAAATAATATAGGAATATTCACGAGCTTCTCTCAGTCCATGTGTCTGCCACAGCTAACATTTAGACGCAGTGGATGCTGTAAAATAATTCCTGAAATGATTTCGTTGGTTCGTATAAAATTTTTGTATTCGCTTAAGAGTGGGGATGTGATATATGATCACTTGTTTGGTTTCTCATTGAAGAATATTAGCGAAATTCGAGGGAAAGTTTGAGGGAATATTTTTGCAGCCACTATGTATTGGTAATTTTATGTATGTTACGATATGCCATAAATCAGAGAGGAAATTTATAACTTAGTCATGNTGATTTCGTTGGTTCGTATAAAATTTTTGTATTCGCTTAAGAGTGGGGATGTGATATATGATCACTTGTTTGGTTTATTATTGAAGAATATTAGCGACATTCGAGGGAATGTTTGAGGGAATATTCTTGCGGCCACTATGTATTGGTAATTTTGTGAATGTTACGATATGACATAAATCACAGAGGAAATTTATAACTTATTCATGGCTTCAGAACCCAGAAATATAGCGGAAAAAACCAAGGTTTGGGTTATTCCTTGAATTTTTTTTTATTGTGGCGATGTGTTTCATATTTTTATTATACGTAAATTTATGCAGTCCGAAAATATGTCTGTGTCAATTGCCTCAGAACTTAACATGACAATTTATTTGTAATGTTTTAATTCACAAACTTAAGAAAAAAGATTTAAAAAAATGTACATCGTAAACCAATAAAAACCACTTAACACGATAGCAAAGAGCAAGGAAATAAATAAAGTCGCTGTGTTTTTATAAAACTGACCACAAACAATAAACCTTCTATCAAGCGAAAAGAAAAGAATAAAAACAAATGACCAAAACACACACAAACAACAATGCAACCCATTTCGGAAAAAAATGCTGTATTTGTAAATAATTACCAATGTTCTTTAACAAGAGATATTTTAGGTACCACTAACAATGCTAAGAGATTTTTTTTAATCTCTCCTGTTGGCTACATCCTAAGTTAATGTTGACATCTACGGCGATTATCAGCCACAGACTCAGTAAGTATACAGAGGTAAATTAGTCGCTTTTATCACTAACTCCAGCTACATGTGTAATTGGAAATGGCTTCACTGACTTCCAACATGGCTGAGCGTCGTTCGTCAATCATTTCCTGGTAACTTACTTGCAAGCTGGCAGCCTAGACAATACGTAATTACTCGTACCACGAAGTAACCGGTTAGATATAACATCCACTCTCAGAGCTTTGCACAGCCAATCAGCAAGTAGGCACACTCACTTTAAAGGCACGCCCAGAAGCTATTTTACTTAAGATTGCGTATCAAGTCTATTCCATAGCCTGTGCAAATACCATACTACTAATAAGTGCTTAATATACTGAGTAGCGGCATAGAAACTTAGTGAAAACANACTTAACATGACAATTTATTTGTAATGTTTTAATTGACAAACTTAAGAAAATAGGTTTAAAAAAATGTACATCGTATACCAATAAAAACCACTTAACACGATAGCAAAGAGCAAGGAAATAAATAAAGTCGCTGCGTTTTTATAAAACTGACCACAAACAATAAACCTTCTATCAAGCGAAAAGAAAAGAATAAAAACAAATGACCAAAACACAGACTAAAAACAATGCAACCCATTTCGGAAAAAAATGCTGTATTTGTAAATAATTACCAATGTTCTTTAACAAGAGATATTTTAGGTACCACTAACAATGCTAAGAGATTTTTTTTAATCTCTCCTGTTGGCTAAACCCTAAGTAAATGTTGACATCTACGGCGATTATCAGCCACAGACTCGGTAAGTATACAGAGGTAAATTAGTAGCTTTTATCACTAACTCCAGCTACATGTGTAATTGGAAATGGCTTCACTGACTTCCAACATGGCTGAGCGTCGTTCGTCAATCAGTTCCTGGTAACTTACTTGCAAGCTGGCAGCCCAGACAATACGTAATTACTCGTACCACGAAGTAACCGGTTAGATATAACATCCACTCTCAGAGCTTTGCACAGCCAATCAGCAAGTAGGCACACTCACTTTAAAGNTGCACATCCAATCAGCAAGTAGGCACACTCACTTTAAAGGCAAGCCCATACGCTATTTTACTTAAGATTGCTGATCAAGTCTATTCTATAGCCTGTGCAAATACGATACTACTAATAAGTGCTTAACATACTGAGTAGCGGCATAGAAACTTAGTGAAAACATGCGTACATTTTAATATTCACAAATTGCAATTCTCAGGGTTTGGTGTTCACATCACTAAATGATTTTCTCACTGTTTTCAGTTTAAACGATTAAAAATTAACTTTATGCAACCATGCAACTTTTGGTGGTTTGTATTTCAGCGTATATGTATAGGGTTTTTACCGCAACAGATATGTAAAAGCTTTCAGTGAATCACACCAAATACGATTCATCCCAACAGCGCTTGCTCGGTACAATCAGAAGCGAATAACATTTGATTATTTGTAAACAGTTTTCGATTAGCTACTTTAAAACGGAGTTTGTATAACCTCAATTTAATGATTTGTTCTGAAGTAATAATTATCTGGAAATTTTCTTCCGTGTTTTATATTTACAATTATATGATTTTATACCTGACGTCTGTATTTATATATCTTATTTCATCATAAAAGCTTGGATAACTCTAAGTAACATATGCAATTGTGCAAATGAGGTTAGCGATATATAAAATGTAATATTTTCATTTTATACAATTTTTGGCAACATTTTAAATACTCCTTTACGGTTTGTCATATTATATAGGCAATTTTAAAATCAAAGCTTTTTAGTAACATTTGATAAAAAAAAATTTTATATAAAAAATATTTGTGTTTTCCAATTTTACAAGAAACTGAGATTATTAAATATGTACACAGAAATATACGTAGGAACACGAGTTGACGAAGATACGCTTATATTCCTTACTTTTCCTAATCAAGTTGTATAAAATTTCACTTGCGTTAAAAAATAACAGATTCACAGGTTGGATTGCTCCAGGTTGTTACCGGTGAGTTGTCAGTAGCTCTTGAGTTTTCAGCGGCGGTCGACAGCGCAGGCTGAAACAAAAAGCAGAGATCTTCCAAGTAGGCCAGAATATGGAACTTAAGTTTATTTATTATCCTGATAGCCTTATTCACCTCGGTTGCATTAAGTAACATATTTTTTGTATTAAAAGCACGATTTCCAATAAATGATATAATTGCGGTGTAAGACGTTAAACAACATTTGTAAATTAATTGAAAAATATACCATGTTGTTTTCGAACTATAATACATGACAATAATTATTTATTGTTTTCATATTTATTAGTAACGTAAAATAATTCAGACACATCGATTTCACACTTTTCTTTTTTTCGATGGGATTTGTAGCTTATATTTAAAAACTGGTATTACTTATTTCCGTTAGTATAATAGTGCATTATTATTAGATATATGTCTTAATTGCAGTATTCTTGAATTTTTATTAGCTATAAAATGTTATATACCAATGTGGAGTATAGTGATATTGTTTTCTTAAATTCTGTAGTTCCATAGAAAATAAATAAGAAAATAGAATAATTTTATTGTATCTATATGCCTTTTTAATTAACGGTTGTCGTTTTAAATACCGTTCACATAACTCAATTATAATATAAAACCTATCTTTTTAAAATTATAAATAATGATATGTCATAAATTTGTCATATGTCACATAACAAAGAGTTTATTTTAATAATAATTACGTTATTTAATTTCGAAAATGGTATTTCGAAGTTAAAATATTAAAAAAAATTTTAAGGAACATTTCTGATAGAAGATATTGAAGTCAAGAGAAATATTCTATTACTTTTCATTAAAATTTGAACGAAAGGTTTTATTTTAAACTAAGTAAAAATTATTGTATTATTTAAAGAATTTTCATATCATTTGAGTGCGAAGAACCTTTATTATCACAAGTAATTGTCCCAAATAATTAAATTAACTTAAATGAAACAGTTATGATAATACAGTTTATTGAAGTGACAGTCGATTAGTTATGTGTTTTAAACGTTTGAATTATGTAAGCTTATTATGTTATTTTTAATGTATTACAGTAAGAAAACCAAACAAAATATATTTAATGTATATATGTCATAATAGTACGAAGTGTGCAGTTAAATGGGTTTAATTTAAAGTAGTTGAAACAAAGAAAAGATTCTAATTATGCGAAAAACTATTTAAGAATTTAACAATACAATTTAGTTTTTATTAATGACTTGTATATTTAAAACAATTTTAGGTCTTGTTTAATTTTTTACTCCAACTCTAACCACCAGGTTCCAATAATAATTATGAAGTGGTTAAATATATACACACCAAAATAATATTTCATCAAACATTTTTCATGTTTCTACAATGCATACAAATACACTGAGGAGTGCTTATTTTAAAAATTTTAGAACGAAATAAGAATAATTTTTCCAGATAAAATTTAAAATTTTTGTATGTACTTTAAAATGGTTAAATGCTAAATTATAAATTCGTTTTTATTAAATAACGCGTTACGTAAAAAATTGTGTAAAAATATTATTATATATTAAACAGTTACTTATTAGTTTTTTATTTCTATGAAACATGTATGACTTGATGGTTCCAAATATTGCAAAAATGTTTGTTTATACATATTGACTTTAAATGATGATCGCCTTGATAAAGCTATAATATATTTATTCATTCAACAGAAGAAAAAAATATTTAAAAAACTAATTACAAAATTTAGGTTCTTTTTTCAGTAATGGTTTGAAAAAAATGTATGTATATGCACATTCAGACATGCAAACACACATTTATAATATTTATACTAAGCAAATCATTTTTAATTTTTGTAGTATAAATTTTATTTATACAATGTTATTTAAACATATAAATAGGTAAAATCATAAAAAAATTTTATAATTTTTTTATTCAGATCTCACACACTGCAATTACAAATTGGAACACAATTTTATTAATACGATTTCTGTTTCGACATCTTTATACATTTTAGTAAATAAGTCTTAATTTGAAATCTGAAATACGTTATTTATTCCCAGCCTTAATTTAAAAACATTTAATAGAGTGATTATAATTCAAAGTTTTCTAATAATTTTTCTTGTAATTTTTAGATTATATTCTGAAAGATTTCGTTAAAAAATACTGTTATTTCATATTCAACATTGTACTATAAAGATAATTACAATTAATTTAGTTTAAGTTATGTATATGTCTATAAAATTAAATAGAAAAAATGTTAAATTAATTTTATAACTAACTACGTACACTTAAAAATAGGAAAATATTAAATTATTTTAAATTTGTATATTTTCATATAGGCAGTCTTATTTCCATGGAAGTCAATTGTCTCTTACCACGAATAATACATTAAACATGAGGAAAAATATTTGCGTTTTTCTGTGAGCTAGTAAAAATTAAATAGTAAGCCAACTTACGGAAGGGCTCCATAAATTTTTGTCTTCAAAATACAACATATAGATTGAATAGAAGCACTTTAAACCAGAACTGTACAAAGATGATCTTGGTTGAAGAACATTCAATAAAACAAATGTACCTGTGTTAAATGTGCAAAATATCAAAGATTGTTTGATAAAGTATAAAACAGATATCTCCTGAGGGATAACAAATTGAAATACGTATTTCAGGTTAGACTCTTGACTTAGTTGATTATCTACATCTATGGACGCACGTATACAACCCGCTCAAAAAATAATTTAATGATTGCTGTCTCTTATTCCTGATAAATTAATTTTAGGGTTTTTATCCAATAATAATTGTTAAATTAACAATTATTATTACATTTGTTGTATTTCTGTACACATTTAGAAAAATGATATACCATATACATTTTTTAATTCGTAAAATGTAAACTGTTGAAGACATAATTTATATGCGGTAACGTTAAAAATAATATTATGAATACCCGAGAGAGAAAATAAATACTACATATTAATTGTTTGCGGGTTGTCTAATCCGAATGCTCTGCCATTATAACGTGATTCTAAGGAGGAGTGTGTGGAGTGATGAGCATCTAAATAAATATATATCACCGACCTAATCAACAAAAATTATTGACAGTAGTATTTTTTTACGTTAATTTTTTCTTCGAATTTTAATGTTGTAAAAACATTTAATTGGAAATTTTAANTTGACAGTAGTATTTTTTTACGTTAATTTTTTCTTCGAATTTTAATGTTGTAAAAACATTTAATTGGAAATTTTAAGGATATTATATTTTATTAAATTTAATACGTAAATGCTTATTTCAATTACATTTATTTTATATTTTTTATTTTCCCTTNGATATTATATTTTATTAAATTTAATACGTAAATGCTTATTTCAATTACATTTATTTTATATTTTTTATTTTCCCTTAATGTTTGACATTTTTACATCTATAAGGTTATTGGGGTCATGGGCAAGGTCACCTTTATCCAATATGTTGTCCCCTAACTTATCACAGCCACTGCCCAATCTGATCCCTACGGCGTGGTTTCCACACTGAGTACTATAGGTNTGTTGTCCCCTAACTTATCACAGCCACTGCCCAATCTGATCCCTACGGCGTGGTTTCCACACTGAGTACTATAGGTACTTGCTGCTCTAATGACTTTTTTGGCTAATTCATTGGGTGTGTCTAACTGACTTTTATCAAAGAGGATTAGACTGTAAATTATCCAAAATGAAATGCATCGATGAGAAGAGATTCCCGTTAATTAGTTATTATTTTTTGGGGGAAATTAAAATTTTGAGAAAAATGTCAATTTTCAAAGGGATTTTGAGGTTAAAAAAGACATATTGTCGATTCCATGGCCACTACGGATTCTCATGCGCGACTCCATCTTGTGATGCCATTCAAGATAGCGGACAGTTCGTGGCTCCAATCCCAGAGCAGTATACCAGAAATAACTTTTATGTACTACTCCTACACGTAACCGTTGCACAAATGGGTTTCCAAACCCTCGTTCCTTATGAAAGAAGGTTGATACACACAACTTTTTTTATGGTAAGCACTTCGATAATCAATAATACATTATTAATTAAAGGGACTATGGAACTGCTCATACTAGGCCATCTCAGGTGAAACTGGTAATAATGTGGCGGGTTATGTTGGCACCATTGGTAATCCATATGTCAAAGTTGACTTAGAGAAATGTCTGAAGGGAAACATTGTGCTTTTTATATAAATTAGCTGTTNGGTAATCCATATGTCAAAGTTGACTTAGAGAAATGTCTGAAGGGAAACATTGTGCTTTTTATATAAATTAGCTGTTTTGGCAGAGAAGCACGGTACACTTCCGGAGAGTTAGCCAATCTCTTGGCTAAGATCTCTTATATGATGTGATAGGAAAAAGTGGACATCACCACCATTGATGATATTATTGAAGGTGCCAAGAATAGGGTCTGGCTGTATTTACTTGTATATAACTCCGAATTTCTATTGCAAATAGTGTAGATAAGGTGGTCGAAAATGCTTTCGGAATAAAATAAACTTTGGTTGTATGAACAAGTGGCATCTTCAGTTAATGATAGAAGTTAAAGAAACACGTCCTTAGAATGTAATTTTTCCTCTCACTGCTCAGGAAAAATACGCACACCGACATACAGAATGCAAATGTCAGAAGTGCGGAAACTGCAGTAAATAATATATTAGGCATGACGTTGGTTTTGGCATCATAAAGGGGGATGGATCACGCTCTCAGATCAAAATTTCACGTATGAAACTTCAAAGATAAAGAAACAGTGGGGCAAAATGCATATATTATATTAAAAGATAACTGTGAGGAAACTGGTGGAAATGAATTCCGCAACACATTATCATTAGCGCCATGAACTGGGTTTGTGTGAACGCATTCTCACCTAATACCACGTCTTTTATGCAAATGAAAACAGTGGCCGAAATTGTATTCCGTATGACATTAGTGTTCGCGCCAGAAACGTACTTCTTATATTTGCGGTGATAAAAAAACACTATTACATTGCACCTAATACGCAAAAGATATCGGAAATACATTCCAGATGTCTTCGGTAAGGGCGACCTGCTAAAATGCATGACCTTAAAATGCCTATCACTGTACCCTTAACTATTAAGGATATGCAAGTAATTAAAAAGTTAGTATATTGAAACTGATAATTTAAAGTATATAGGAGTACCATGATAATTGTAGCAACTCGGCCAACCCGGTAATGTAATGTGTTTAACCCTTGATGTTCCGAGAACATTTACTTTTTTATAATAGCTGCTACTAACAAGTTTAGAATAGTTTTATCAAGCACATCCTTATAAAACATGTACCATGCACACTTACGAACGTTCCCATTTTCTTATATGCAGATATTGTGCACGTGCTTACCACAGATTCAATCGTTCTAAATAAATGTTCATAAGCTGCATTGTGTGACACTACTAGTCTTACCTCTACGTGGAAGTATGCCAATATTACGGAGAATGGTTTGTTGTTGCTTGACAGCCTACTTCTAGTACTGNATGCAGATATTGTGCACGTGCTTACCACAGATTCCATCGTTCTAAATAAATGTTCATAAGCTGCATTGTGTGACACTACTAGCCTTACCTCTACGTGGAAGTCTGCCAATATTACGGAGAATGGTTTGTTGTTGCTTGACAGCCTACTTCTAGTACTGCAGTTGGCAGGCCACGTGACATAACTGACGTTACACTAGTATCGAGCGCTCGTATATATACATATGTGGATAGATCTCGACAAGCTATCATGCACAAAAATCATACATAAAAGCTTTTGAGTCAACTTCAAAACGTATTGTATGATATGTATATGAAACATTTAGTATCCCTTATGCCTTTCCAAGAGCATTACGCAACATGCAACTATTCTTTTTTCCTTCACGGCTTATTGCACTACGATAATATCAACAAAGCTTGATATAAACATAGCATTATATCAATAGTTAACCGGCTCAGTATTTCATGCATTCTCGGAAATCGGAGATAGTTAATAAATCTGTCACTTACTTGTAGAATGAAGAGTTTAAAAATGTCGAGAAGAAATGAAAATATCGTTCAACCCTTAAACCTGGCTTTTAATAGTGCATGTCAGTGAACTGTGTGCGCTTAAATTTGACCTAAAATACATCCTACTTTCCACCAAAAAAATAGCAAAGGAAAATTAACACAAATATTTATGTAAATTGAAAAGTATTATGACACCACAATATTTTTTAACTATAATTACGCAAAAACATTCCCCGTCAAGGGTAGATTACAATACGGAACAATGTTTTCTTTTAATTGAAATTTACGTCGTATTGCAAATACGATTTAGATATACATAATATTCATATCGATAAAATATAATATTAAGTACCTTTAATTCCTTTGGTATTAAAATCATGTGCAAGTGCTCATGTCATCTTCTGTGGCTCTTGCGACAGAAGGTTATAAGTATATTATCATTATTATTTGTCATGTCCTAGTAATTGAATAGTTTCCCGTGGAGATTTTTAATGGAATAGGTTAATGTACAATCGCACAACCATATCACAAGGAGAAGTGTGACAAGGAATTTGATGTAGCCCACACAAAATATTGTATCACATTTTAGATACATACATAAGATAAATAAAAAATTAATTTTCATGACTTAAAAACATGCAGGAATTATTTAAATGGTGCAAAATATTTGGGTAATATATGTCTAGAAGAACACGGAAAATATTACTATTTTCCGTCATTGATTCGGGCTGACATGACAGTTTGATTTTGTAAGTAAAATTAGCTTTCGAAGTTCATTATTAAAACATTTATTAATAAGAGGTTATTTCAATAAAGTATTCTTAATTCTTTTAAATTGTATTTTGAACTATTTTTACGTAATTATAAATTTTATGTATATGCATGACTCATAAAAGATTAAAGAGAATTATTGAAAGCAAATTTTGTTTGTTAATGTGGTTTTTGACCGTGTTGTTATGATGGAAGACTTGCAAATTTTCAAAATTGTATTTTCAATTATATGTGTTCAAAGGAGTTAGGTAAGTGTGTTTGTCGTTAAAGCCTATTTGCAGTTTCTTCGCACTTTTTTGATGAAACATTAAAAAAATCACCCCATAATTGACGTGCTCAGTTGTTTCAAAATGTGTCATGTATAACAAACATTGTGCAATTCTGTTAATATAAGGGCATCTCATTTGACACTAAATTAACTATAATTTAGTTAATTCATAAATTATAATATTTCAATTAATATGAATATCAGGAGAGAGGATATAGGTAGTGACGGTAATGTCTTCTAAGAGTAAGATCTAATGCGGTGCGTTGTCATTCTGGTGACTATAGTGGCGTCAATACCAGTAATATTGTCGTTGTCGATGTCTGGTTGTTCTTGGTGCAAGATGACCTGAGGATTACATTAATAATTAGAATGATTGAATGAGTCTTTCTTGTCATCACCTCTGCCTCGGATGTGACGTCACTTAGGTGCTGCCAGTTCATATAGGAGGTGCGTCGCTGGAGGTACTGGTGATGGAAAGTCGTGCTTTGGCTGTGTCGGTCACACGGCCCTGTCTTTGACGAGAATAATAAAATATGTCACAAAAATGATATTGGTTTTATGAGCTCGCTAGCGCACCAGAATAGCGAGAGACATTACTCGGAAACATTCGCCCAGGCCCTATAGTACTACCAGTCGCCATGTATTCCACATTGTAGCGCATGCGAAGTACTAACTCAAGATGCTTAGTAGTTGAATACCCAATCGAACGAAACACATATATTACTATTTTGTTAGTAGTCACGATATTATAGTGCCGGAAAAGATTGCCATGCTAACGTAACATCGCCTTATCAATTCTGTTACCATGCGTGTCTGTCTGATATTAAGGGGTTAGTATCCCTGCAATATTGGAATTACGTTTCCATTAGCCAAAGCTGAGTTTACAATAAACTTTTTTATTAATACATCTGTAATGACATAGGACATTTATTTACAAATATTTGAAGGTGTAGAATTTTTTATCCCATGCTGATTTTGTTGCATCTGG
>NQII01006468.1:72432-121386 GCA_002778355.1 Clitarchus hookeri | reverse complement strand
GAGATACACCTGCCATGTTGAAACAATGGGATAACACTGTCTTGTTCCACAATAATCCACCTAAGCAGAGACAGTTACAACGGTGCATAGAGAGTCAGCACTTTCTAGTGGAGGAAAATTGAACTACATGCAGCCAGTGTGTAGTGCATGTTACCAAATAACAGAAAGTGCAATACGCCCGATTTCTATGTTAGCACTTTCTTCCTCCGGCCCCTTCAATTGCAAATTCTGGTTTTTAAACTTTTTATGAATTAAGATTTTGTGATTGGAATTTTGATAATGCGTTTGTAGTACTTAAGTTTATTGTTGTTTTTTTATTGATATCCCACTGTGTTCCCCGTTCTGGTTATTCATATTATTTTAGCTGGTGAATTGTTTAAGAATTCCAACAATTATAAGTGTGTCAGTAGACTGTGGTAAGTTTTAACGTAAAGAAACCACAAATAATTGTTTCCTGATGTAAGTATTAAACGAATTGTAACAATAATAACATGATCAGATATGGGCCGTATTTAACTTACGCTGCAGTACATAAATTACGATAAAAACAAATGTAAATATGTTCAATGTGTCAATAATAATAATTTAATTTTCAATTTTACATTTTGTTAATTCCCCCTCTCTCTCTCTCTCTCGCTCTCTCTCTTATCTCTATTTATCAGTTATTATTTTCTTTAGCGCAGTAGCAGCAATGCATTGAACAAATTCCTCACCTGCAGTATTTTTGCACCTTGCTTCTTCCTATAAACATATTGTGAGCTGCCGCTATAAAGTTTTAAAAGGCTATAAGTAATCAGTAAATACTATAAAGTTGTAATTTTTCTGTAAACATTTACGAAACAAAATAAAACGAAGGATGATATTTGGGTCTCGGTTTTGAAAGACGCTTCTCCCTGTGAGTAGTAACAAAAATTAATCTCGAGTATGGAAAACGTCGTTTCTGCGGCGCTTGAGCAGATAACCAACTCGTCGTTTCGCAACCGAAGTGTCTTTTTTGTACAAGGAGCTCGAGAGTGCTGCAAGATCCTCAACTTAAAAAGACGTCGCGAGAAAAAAGATGGAAAAAGTCAGCAAAATCTTTCTAACTTGATTGGCTGTTGCCTGTCTCGGAAGACGTGTGGAAAGAACCAAAGAGGGATTTGCATACTTGAGCGGACCTTTTCAGGGCTAGAGAATCTGCTGCTTTGTTCTTACAACTTGCATGCCAGGGAACTACACTGAAGAGCCNAATGCCGTTAGATGACGTGACATGGACTCGACTAATGTCAGAAGGTATGCAGAAGGCAATTCACACCATGAATCCTGCAGGGCTGTCCACAAATCCAATCTGCGCCAATTTGAGAAAGGATTGAACGTCTGTCACGTTTAATAATTCTCGTCAGTCATCGTTTGTCCCGTTCTTTCACGATTTTTTCCCGGTCGCAGCGATGTCTAAGATGTGATGTTTTACCTGTTCGTGAAATGGTCGTACGCGAACATCCAAATGTCATCGCTACCTCGGAGATGCTATGTCCCATCTCTCGTGCGCCGACTATAACACCACGTTCAAACTCACTTAAATCTTGATAACCTGCCATTGTAGCAGCAGTAACCGATCTAGCTGCCGACCACATCGCGTTACTCTGATAGGTTCCATTCCTCTGTTATTTGCATACGCACCCCTATACCAGTTTTTTTTTTTTTTTTGGCTCTTCAGTCTAATGATGAAAATCTGCTCATCGGTTCGAAATTATTAAAGAATATTTAGCAGCATACAACGCGCATGGACTCCACTGCACGTTCCTTACAAATACAACTCTTCAAAAGACGCTAATTAGTAATTTCGTGACCTGTTTTCTCAAGGAGAGAAATTTACCTTAGACTATCCCGGAAAACCACTTCAAACGCGTTTTGAATACAGATCACATTTTTTTAAAGCATTTTTGAACATGAAAGCAATGCATCTTTCTCTATCTTAACATATTCGAAGTGAAATTACGCAAAATTTGTACTGGGGCCTGTGTTGAACTTCGAAACACGTTTATAAGTAAAATTATAGGGAAGACACTAGAGATTTTCGGACCTAAAAAAAATTATTAGTTTTATAATTGTAGCATACATTTTTCAACTCGCAAGCATCGTATGTAATGACATCTACCTCAAATAAAAAAATAAACACTTTATATTATTTTTATAATTTGATGTAAAATACAACGTCCTTCTGTTTTGTTACACCCATAATAATAAAAACTAAGTTGTATAAAAAAATTAAAAACATAAACTAATTCCGTGGGCTACTGCTTGACACATATATAATCACCAAATAAAAGTTCATAATTTTTTAAATGCAAAATATACAAAAATATATCTTGTTATTTGGTGATTACATATTTGTCGCAAAGTATCACATGGGATTAATTGACTTGTAATTTTTTTATAATGTACACCTTAGTTAGTATTTGTAATTACGGCTACAACAAAACAGAAGCATTTTGTATTTGACATCTTGTTATTCGAGTAATATAATGTGTGAAAAATTTGATTTAAGGAAACTATCATTACATACAATGGTTACGAGTTGAATAATGTTCAATACAAATATAATTTATTAATAACTTTGGGTCCAACACCCTTACGCAGCGCGACAGAAAATCAGCAATCCAGTTCAACGCTCTGCATAGATGCGTTGTGATATTTAGTTATGTTATGAAGTGATCAGGCCTTAGCTGGACGGCCTGCCTGATCACACCTTCAAACTATGAACCAGGTCACAAGCGTGATTGCAATAACACGTTGCGAAAGACAGTTGCAGAAACCACCTACACCTGCCAGTAAACGGTACCGAAAATATTAAACAACGCGCCCGATATAGGCCAATGTAACACTGGGAGCGGCGTATTTTGTCATCGGGGCAGCTGACCAAGAAGACGTGGAGATGGGTGTGTCAGACTGTCGTTAACCACCTCCTAGAATCAGCCTCCAGCAACATGAACAAGGTGGCGACTTTCCAATTAGATTGTAATAAGAGAGGCGTGCCTTAATAACACTTAACATAATCAATTAGCATCTTAGTATACCATTTAAGCTCCCCCGATTAATAGTCACGGAAATAGTTATTGTATAATCCATATGTTCAATAAACTCCATCTTATACTGTTGTGCTCTACCTAATAATGACTCATTATTTAGCTACGCCCATAGCCCTTTTCAAGTATTAACAGACATAAAAGCTCATTCGTAACAATTCGCGTGGAAATTTCGCCCTTGTCGCTTATTTTTGTGCCTCGAGCTCAGGAGGTATGTCCGGGCAGGCGAGTGCGTTTAATGAAGTAATTACTGAACAATGAATTAAATCGCGTTAACAATACCCGATGTCTGACACAACTACAGCACGTAGAACCAAAATTTAATTTACAGTAAACATCCTACTTAAGAGTACTAGTCAATGAAAAATGCATTATTTGAAATTTTTGCTAAATACATTTGAATCTGTAGACAATAGTTGCGAGTACTATTTGCGCATAAAAAATTAAGACATTATATTTTTTTGCACAATAGCCTGCCAAAATCACAATTTACGTATTTATGGGACGTACATATAATATGAACGAACTCAGTAACAGAAATGAGATAATTCACATTGAAATAAGGTACTTTGAGTTACTTAGAGGAATCTTTAAAATTATGCTATGAAGTTTGTACGCAATTTTTAAATTGCTCAAAAAACCATTAATTCTTGTATTATTTTATTTTATAGCATTTAATGATTTTTGTAATGTAAGATTTCCTGAGCATACCTTAAAATTAATTAAGAAGTGACTTTTAAGTCAAACTTGTAAAATTTTCTGTAAATGATTATGTATATTTTATTTGCACGACCAAATAAAACTAATATTGTGAATTTGACATGCCATAATGCAAAATTATGCGATATAAATAATTGACATTCCAGGAAAGATTACTTATAAGTAATGTCTACAAGTTGAACGGTGTTTCGTACAGGTATAAAATAATGAAATTTTTACTGTGGCGCATTACGTTGGTGCGCCGCCGGTCTAGAGTGCGGAAGGTTCTGGGTTCGAATCCCAGTAAGGGTGTTAGCTTTAGTTAGGTCATAAGTTAGTTCATAAGCCGTCCCCTGATAAGCATTCAGGCACAACACCGGGGGGGACATTAATAAGCCCTTTTCAATCAATTCCAAACCCAATTTACTCACTAGCGCCCTAAATACTCATATACTCCAAACTGTAACAGTATTTATCAACAGATATCACGCACAGTCTCCAAGTACAGCACATTCATAAGTTATTTCGACGGAAACCGCTTTCGTAAATTAATTTTAAGCACCATTTCAGATGATTGAGCACCTACATTTTCGTTTGCCGCAAACGNGGAAACCGCTTTCGTAAATTAATTTTAAGCACCATTTCAGATGATTGAGCACCTACATTTTCGTTTGCCGCAAACGTCTTCCAACATATTGTATCTCGAATGTCAATCTGGCTGAAGTAGTTTACTGCAACACAGGAAAAATGTTTTTGAAATATTTTATAAACTTTTCAACCAAAAGAAAAATTATACCGCACAAGATTTGATTCTTTGTAACGTATGGTGTTGCTTCCAGGATTTGAACAGGAAGTAATTTTATTTGTATGGTGGCAGTTGCACACTAAATTATTCACCAAAACATTTTCGTGTGTCAGACTTTTATCAAACGAACTGAAGTCTTTGGCGGAAACTGTTGCGAAAATGTTCAGATGTGTTAAAATCGTTAATAACGAACAAAACTAGAGGAGAGATTAGGCCATCCAAGAATTTTTCCAGTAATTCGGATCTAGTTTATCGGCGGGACAAGATAGAATTATGGCATATTTGCCTCGTGCTCGTGCCGCAGTACTGCAACTGGCTGAGTTATTTACCAAACAAACACTCATCCTTTTCCAAATAGCGTGCAATTATCTGACCATCAAATATCAGGTATTTTTTTATTTATTTCCCGTCCACTAGCTTGCCTTTGTCGACTACAAGTTCCTCTCTCTCACNTCAAATATCAGGTATTTTTTTATTTATTTCCCGTCCACTAGCTTGCCTTTGTCGACTACAAGTTCCTCTCTCTCACCCATCCCCTCTAAACGTATTTCCGATATTTTCAAAATCCACACTTTATTCATTACTGTCGGTGACTCTCGACCTTTCTCATGGAACTGCAGATACATACGCGTCCACAACACGGATGGTTATTATTAAGATAGGAGAAAGTGGGCGGAAAATTATAAATCCATGTCTAAATCGGAATCAGTAAATACTTACTGACTGCCAGTTAAAACTACCCCATCCAAAATCTGTAGCGAAATACAATAATCCTTCATTTAAAGTAAATCCACCAATGCAAACAGTAGTAAATCAGTTACTTATAACTGATCAATAAAAAAAATTGAGATACAGAACAGTGCATTCATATCTGAAGTAAATTAAGTATCGTTTTTATCTAAAAAAAAAAAAAAAGAACTACGTACGCAAAAAATTTGTCAACGTGGTTAGGTGGGGCCGCGGTGGTATAGTGGTTCGACTACTCGCATCCCACCTATGCGAACGGGGTTCGATTTCCCGGCGGGGTCGCTTCCGGATTTAATCAGTCTATTGTTGCGAATTATAGGTTTAACGTACAGAAAATCTTTGCAGAGCCATCACTTTGATAATAAGTGACTTAGCTAGTTAAAACAAGCATGTTTACATGGCCTTCCATAGGTCTACCTGTGTAAGGAATTTGGTGAAAATCTGTTGATTTGTTCCTGAGATATTGCATAAAACCTCCGTATTTTTCATGTGACAATCTTCATAAAATGATGACAAAATGTTATGTATTACCACATTCGATGATTGTATACGACTAGTGTACATAGTTAAGCTATAATAGATTACATAGTTTCATAGATATAGAACACTAAGCTAAAATTATTTTATAAACACCATTCTGAAAATAAGGGTCTGTCACACTTAAAAATACAAATAGTTATATGGCCTACCACGATACAACTTCTTCGCCAAATTTTGTAAGAATGTGTTGTATGTTTCTCGGGATATGACATAAAAACTTAATTTTTACAGTGGGGCTAACTTAAAAAAGGCAGATAAATGAGGCTTTGTATATACCAATTTGATGGTTTTATTGATACTACCCACATACAATGTTAAATTGCAATGTCTTTCTTTAATAAAATATACGGGGCTTAAACATTTATATAGCCACCATTTTGAAAATAAGTTCATATCATAGTTAAAGCATAGCCGTTTACATAACCTGTAGCAGTGCAAATTGTTTGGCAATTTCGGTAGGAATCTGTCAATTGTTGCCCGAGAAATTGCATAAAATCTTAATTTTTTCATCTGGTATATCTCGCAAAATTGCTGACAAAAGATGGTCCATGTAGACGCCTTTGATACTTATAATATATACTGCAAGTATACAAAATTAAGCTGGAATTGATTACATTGTTTCGACCATAAAGTATAATAAGCAAAAATACCTATGGATCCGCTATTTTAAAAATACATGTCTTACATACTTAAAATATGCCGTTTTACATCATCCAGCGCAATACTTTATGTTTGCCAAATTTGGTAGAAATCGGTTAATTGTTTCCCAAGATATAAAAAAACTGTATTTATTCGTATAGAGTTATTTTACTAAATGGCGGACAGATATGATTCGTAAGGAAACAGTTGATAGTATTGCCAGCATACAAAGATAAGATTGAATTGATTAGCCTACAGGTTTTCAACTATATAACATTCTAAGCTAAAATTACTGTATGGCCACCATTTTTTAAATGAATCTCTGGCATGCCTAAAATATTATTGAACATCATCTGCTGCTGTACTAATTCTTTGCCAAACGTTGTAGGAATCGGTTCATTGTTTACCGAGACATGACATAAACTTTATTTATTCATGTGGAACTATCTTATAAAATGGTTTACAAAAGTTAATGTGTTGACATATATGATGCTTGTTATAGATATTTTAATAATACAAAGTGTTGTCGAAATTGGTATTGGTATATCAGATATACAAAGTAAACCTTAAATATTTGACTGGCTACCATTTTGAAAATAAGTACCTAAACAAGTTCAATGACTTAGGTTTTCCTGGTCTGTCATAATGTTACTTACATGCTAAATTGGGTAAGAATTGCTTTGATAGTTTTCGTTATATAAAGTAAAATATTTATTTTTTCATTTGGTTCTAGCTTTCAAAATTACGCGCTAACAACAATATATATTTCAAAATGTTATGCTTACACAATGCTCTGCCAGTATAGAAAATTTGGTATAAATCGGATGAATTGTTCCCGAGATATGACATATAACCCAATATATTAAACTGGCAGCCATTTCTAAAGTAAATGCTCGGCGCGGTCTAAGGCTATAAAAACTAGGTGTCATTACTAATTACTATATATGAACAGAGTTTGGTGATATTCGGTTCACGAGCACAGACACACACACACTAAGGCAGGAATGTGCTCTCATTAGCCTTTCTTTCCATCAGAAAGTAGACTAAAAAGTTATGTATCAGCACAGTCGATCTATGTTCAAGATATTTTAGAGGAATTAGCCAGTAATAAATTTCAGCTACATCTTTTTATTTCCCAAGAAAAATCTGGGTCAGTACCAGATAATATGTGAATATCGCTGTGTAAATTATAATATATTTGTTGATCAATATATTTTACCCACCATAGAGTCTGTGTTTGAGCATGTAGGAAAGGCCCAGTGTTATTCTACTTTTGATTTAGATTCAGCTTTCCTGCAGTGTAATCAACGCCCGACATCCCGTGTAATGGCGGCGTTTGTACCCCACGGTCAGTATCAGTGGGAACGACTACCAATAGAGATAATGTTGGTCAGCAAGCCATCAATCACACATTGTTCAAAGTTTTCGCAAAATACCAACACGAATATTTGTTTACGTACATTGATGATGTATGTATTTCCAGTAATAATTTTGAGGAACATGTGCAGCATTTGAAAATAGTGTTGGATATACTTAGAGTAACAAGAGAAACATGTATAACATTCTACAAATTTCCCCTGATTTATTCGTTCTTAAAGGGAAGGAAAATACAAATAGCCATCGAGACAACCAAGATCGAAGAAAAACCTTGCTTTGGTTCACAGAAATGGTCCGAAAACATTCAATATAACATTTACCAAGAAAAATGGGCAAATGTAGCACTGTACTTTCCCAATATCGGGGTGTTTCGCGGTTTTGCCTTCCGACATTCCTTGGAACAACGTACCCGTTAATTATCTCTTGAATCAAACCTGGCCAATAGGACATCGCCCTTGTCCTCTTAACGGTTTTATCTAGTCATAAACTACCGCCAAAAAAGGTGTTATGATAATATTGAAACAAAGAAGTCTTAACGCTTTTTATTTATTGTATGAGTTTTTTAATGTTTAAATTTTAGGAGGCGAAACATTGTACAGTACTGAAGAAACCAGCTTATTAACTTTAAGTCAAAATATTAGTGGTATTTGAGTGTAATTTCCCAAATATGAGGTAACTAAATCTATGCATTCGGCTTTCAAATGCTCTACATGCTCCGTCTACAACTTTGTCAAATCGCATATCTGCGTCACGCAATATATACACTGAAGAGCCAAAAAAACTGGTACACCTGCCTACTATCGTGTAGGGCTCCCGCGAGCACGCAGAAGTGCTGCAAAACGACGTGGCATGGACTCCACTAATGTCTGAATGTATGCAGGGGGCATTGAAATACGCGCCAATTTGAGAAAGGGTTGCACGTCTGTCACGTTTAATGATTCTCGTCAGTCGTTGTTTGTCCCGTTCGTTCACGATCTTTTTCTGGCGCAGCAATTTCGAAGATTTGATGTTTTACCGGATTCCCGATATTCATGGTACACTCGTGAAATGGTCGTACGCGAAAATCCAACTTTTATCGCTACCTCGGAGATGTTATGTCCCATCTCTCGTGCGCCGATTATAACACCACGTTCAAACTCACTAAAATCTTGATAACCTGCCATTGTAGCAGCAGTAACCGATCTAGCAACTTTGCCAGACGCTTGTTGTCTTATATATGGGCTGCCGATTCCATCGCGTTACTCTGATTGGCTCCATACCTCTGTCATTTGCATACGCACGCCTATACCAGATTTTTTGGCCCTTCAGTGTATAACTTTTGGTTGTTAGCTTACGCGGTTGTTCCGGACAAAAATCAAACAACAGTTCTTTCTTATAAATATTTAAAAATCCACGTGTCTGACCCAGAAACTCAACATCGGAAATCATATCGTGACTCAGGCCGGGCAGAACCCTCAAATTTTTCTTCCATGATAAATTTGTAATTTTTATTCTAAATCTAGCTACACGACATCATTCGATAGTGATATTACAATCGGCTTTCCCTTCGTGAGTTATATCATGCCTTTACTCAATATCCTCAACAAAACATTACAAAAAGTCTTGTTACTCAAGAAACTCGAGGGCCTAGAATCAACCGAAGATGAAACTTTTTTTAATGCTCTATCTCTACTGGGGCGTATATTAGCACGTTCTTTTTTTTTTCAAACTAAAAACTGTTTTTGAAAATGCCGGACACTCCCTAATGCATGTGTCCCTTTTCCCTACAGGGAAATCATACATCTGGAAATTAAAAAAGGCTGACGTTCGTTCATTCTCCGATTGTGTTTTGTCTGGATTTTCTATTTTAATTATTTTTCCTTGTACTTTAAAGAATATTCTATTGCTTCCATAGTCTTTTGTCCTTGTGAAAACAGTTTACAGCCTAATGACATGTGCGGTCACATATGGAGCATGCTTTACGCATTGTAACTTTTCGTTTTTCCCTTATTTGTCGCATTATTTTCTCCGGCACTTTCCCCACCTACAACAGTACTTTCTACTCGCATTACTTAATATAACAATCGATCTAATGTAGCTGACTTTGACACGACAGTAAAATACCTACTATAGTGGGGTAGTAAATTAAAAAATAACCTGGGTAAAGTGATGATAACTGCACGGCGAACTTACAACACCTGCCATCTCGTGAAATTCCTTAACGAATTGCCGTGCTGCTAAGGTTTTTCTAAGAGTTTTAGGCGCATTTCGATACTGTCACACATTTCGATACCTCCACATTCAGACGCGTCCTGGCGAAGGCAAGTATTTGTTAACAAGACCAAGTCCCAGTTCTCCTGCTTTGCACGGATGAATACAATCTGTAGTCCCATTGGTACTTTAAATACGGAAGCAGCTCACGACACATAACATGTGCAGTAATTTCCCATAAATTAACTCTACATCTCGGTACAATTCTCTGCAAATCTACAGAAATTTGTTCAGTGGGGCATCTGAAATGATAACTTATTAAGTGAATGAAAAAGTTGATCAATGTTAACTTATTTTAAAAAAGATTATCTTAAACGAATAGAATACAAAATAACTAGGCCGGCATATTTAAAGCGGCATTATTAACAAAAACGTAAATTTTCAGCTTATGGCCAAGCTTTCAGCATGCTAAAATTATTTGCTACATTTTTATCGTATTACATTGTTTCTTTGTAATATTTTATTAGAGTCTAAAAATATTATTTCCATGCAAAAAATTTACTTTTGAAATAAAATCGGACTAATTATATGGATTTCAAATTCATAGCATTTTAGTTCAAATTTCAAAATCGAACAAAAAGAAACGTTTACGTTTAGGCTTATTATAAATTATTAATGTAATTTTAACGTCGAGGAAAATATTTCTAGAAAGTTTTTTGTGCAGCTCACCGGTATTATATTTTTTTTATTTTGAGTTAAAATACTAAGTGTAAACAGTCAGAAGTTAACCCTTTCTGCAGGTGAAATAAGAGACGGGTTTCAAATAAATTGGAGTACGTTTCTCCTGCGAATTNCCAGAAGTTAACCCTTTCTGCAGGTGAAATAAGAGACGGGTTTCAAATAAATTGGAGTACGTTTCTCCTGCGAATTCAAAAAATATTCCAGCTAATACCAAACTTTGTGTTAAAATAATTCCTTTGAAATATGTGCAAATCAAGGTTTTTAAATAAAAGCAATCGTGTTTCCGTTTAAAAATAATGCGATATTTTCAATCTGTTTCGTATTTTTACTAAGNGTTTTTAAATAAAAGCAATCGTGTTTCCGTTTAAAAATAATGCGATATTTTCAATCTGTTTCGTATTTTTACTAAGATATCGTCAGTATCATGCAATGGCACCGTTAATTATCATAAAATATAAAAAAAAATTGTGCTCTTGAACAATCCTTAACGGACACATTTTAAAAATTAGTGTATTTTTACAAATAATTATTGGGAACAAATTACCAACATTATTTCTGTATCACTACCAGTTAAATATAAAAAATGTTTACAAAAGATGAAAGCGGAATGTGTTAAAGAAAACTTGTGTTTAATAAAGGTTCAAGTTTATTATAAACATTACGCTACATAAACAATTTTGTATGTTTCGTAAAACAATGTGTTTTAAGTGTGCAATATTTCAGTTGAGATGCAAGGAAATCTTTGGTAACTAGTTCCCAAATAATTCTGTGTAAAACGTAATAAAATGGTTTACTGTGTAGATAAAATCGCAAAAAAAAAAAACTTTTATTCCTTTTTGTTTGTCCGAAACTCGGTGCAGAGGTAAAAACTTAAAATCAAATCATGAAAGAAAAGCGTCAAGTACTGTTATGCTTTCAGCGCGCTATGGATCTCCTAGGGCAGACGTCCTTGTCTTTTACATTGGAACTCGTCGCCAAGTGTAACCGCCGTGTCGCCAGACTCGTAACGATTTCCTGAGTTTTGAACGCACGTGCGCCAGTCGACCGTCTGCCGCACGTTGAGGTCTGTCTGAGGATGCGTTTGAGGCGGTGAATCGATCTTCCCTGCTCCTACACTGTAAAAAACCTTTCAGGTATTTGTACAATGAATTGTTTAAATACCAGTTGACGAACACGTTTCTGTAATACTTTAAATAAATAGTAAATTTCTCGAAACCTCAGTGTGGAATGCAAAAAAAAAAAATTATTTTGAGATTTAAAAAGTAAGTGTTGTATATTTCAAGTTTGTTTTAAAGTGTGAGATACGTAATCTCTTTTGTGTTTTTTCTAAAATTATGTGTGTAGTTATACAATAATTCGCCAGTATATTTACAAGAAAGTATTTGGCAACAAATATTCAAACTATTGTTTATAACAAGTACTTAAATGCTTTACTCTTCGTTTTCGCGTAGTCGGTCCATGATGTATTAATCATTAGAAATAAATCTTATTATCAGATGCATGTATTTAAAGACAGAAACTCACATGAATACTTCGTGTAATGGTGGTAGCGAATTATAGAAGTAATTCCGTGTATTGAGGTCTTGTTGAAAATCCTAACATTTTGAATTAATTGCAAATGGCATGAACAGCCAACTGCAAAAAATTGAAGGTCACGTGGCGTTCAGCAAATTTTATTTGAAGTATTTATATATTAAAACTTAAAAAAATATTACAAACACAACACATAGGGAGAGAAGGTTTTCGTACACAGTCCTAATTGACTAGAATAACGAATCGACATTCATGAAAATATAAGGTGACGAAAAGAATAAATCTCAATGATTCAAGCAAACAATTGCATATAGAAAAGAGGCAAGTCAGTGATTTCCAAACGAATCCCCTTATTGTGAGAGAGTTTGGTATAGTATTGTTTTGGATGTTCGCGAAGAAGATCTGCTTGATGTATTGCAAATCACTGTATTTATCCTATGAAACTGGTAACATGGCTGAAAATAAAGGAAAGAAATTGATATCACTGTTTGTCAAATAAAAACCATCATCGACCAGGTTTATTAAAGAGCTTGGACGAGGACAAAAGGGTTTGATCGCTTTTCATTTATTTAAAATTTCAATTGACTGTAAAATTATGCGTTGAACTACATCCGTCAATGCGCTGAACCAGTAGTAAACTTAGTTAAATGGGAATAAAATTGTACTCTCTTACCATTTAGTTTTAGAACGTGCACTCCAATCATTTACATATCGCGTATTTTAAAAACGGGATTCCTTCAGGACTCATAACCTTTTTCTATTTGGCATCGGGTAACAGATCTCTAGGAAAATAAATGACGTGAAACCAGAGCATAGGTCCTTTATCCAAAATTAGCTGCACATATGTAACTTGTACTTTGCTGTCAACTTTCCTAATTTCTGAGATGTTTGTAGCATTGTGTTTATAAAGTATTTGGCAGAGTGGCTTCAACATATTTATTGACAGTGAGAGTAATGTAAACAGTCCTAAAAAAACGAAAAGAAAGTGTTGAAATTATGAAATCTATAAACGAGAGAAAATAAAGAGTAGCGAGCTATCAGGACGATGACGTGCAAACAATGTGCGAAAGAAATACCAGAAATGTCTACAGGGCCAAACATTCCTAAACTTAATATTTTAATGCAATTTGTGATAAGTATATTAATAATTTTACGTTATATTGTGTAATAACTGAGATTTTTAACACATGTGTAATGAAAAGCTTTTATTGACAAATATAATAAGTATAAGTTGACATCATCAGCTTTGTTAATAACTTATCCCTAGAGATGCCCAATTTATTGTATCAAAGATTGAAAACATTTATTTGATTTTTTTATTATTTCTTATTAAAGCTACATACCATTTACAGTGTACTATGTTCTCTACGTTATCGAGTTCAGATCACGAGCTGCTTTATTTTAGCCCAATTTCATTTTTATTTTGGTAATAGTAAACATGTTATTGCTTATTTATTTTTCTCATTATTTCTTATTTTATTCAAGGGGATAAATTGTAATTATTTCATTTTATTTTATCTGAATACCGTATAAAATTTTTTTTAGGAATGTTGATATTAAGGCGTTAGTTAGTAAAAGGGAAGTTGGCAGAACTTTGTATGGTTACTGTGACAACCGATGTTTCTGAAATGTAAACACGACACGCAAGCCTTTATGAACCACCAATTTTAAATAATTATTTAACAAAAAATTGGTTTTACAAAGGGAAAATTGTGACAAGAAATAAGTGGAAACGACACCTGAAGGAGAATTCCTTAAAGCTGTCTCAATTTTTCGTAATTCTGAGGAACATGGAATCATATCGAGCTACGTGACTCAACTGCTAAGTTATGTTGAGTACCACAATGCAGCTTTGATTTGGCTGAATTTCTACAATGAATAATAATACTTTACTTTTGTTTACCAATCCAGACAACTTATATAAATGCTGAGCTATGCAATGTAGTTAAATCATTTTTTTTTATCATATCTGTCATACATAGATTCAGTACATAACTAGCTTGTGTCGTCCGTTATTAAAGATGACAATTTTTCTTGAAATTAATTTGATCTTCGAAAGAATAGAGTAAATTTTTTTCTGCAATTTTATTTAATTATGGACTTAGCCATCTTAGTGTTTCACCTATTGATTGAATCAGTAATGAAGTCCCGTTTAAAGCCAGGCTACATATTTTGTTTAAGCTGAGTTGTATGTATAATCTTGGTTGTCTGTCTTGTATGCTTTGTTCAGTAATTTCCAGTGTTTTCAGCATGCCTCCAGTTGTAAGTACTTTGAATGGGGTGAAAAATGTAATATTAGTGTGTAATACGGATGGGTTATATGTTGCGCGTGCATAACTCAAAATTCATAAACACTCTCAAACCGGGCAAGGCAACAGTTTTCCGATGCATCTTCACACGTTTAGGAGCCACTGTACCTCCCGTTATTAAGGGGTCTGGCTATTTTATAATTTCCGGTCTAACGTATACGTTATCCAGGAATACCTCTTACATTCCCGAAAACCATATCATAACGATAATGTTTACTTATATGGGATCGTTGAAAAAAAACCTGTCATAGGCTGTTCACGGTAAAGTGAGCACTTTCGAGGCCCTAGTTACATTTTTTCAGTCGTTTTTTGTTATTTAACAACCTTTTTTTTAATGAATATTCCTGTGTAATTAATAAACACAGTGTGCATTCCACCACATTCGGAAGTTAACGTCTTAGGCTAAAATAAAATGTATTTATTGACTATTATTCCAAATCAGAAGGCCTTCAAAAGTGCTCACTTTACCATGAAAAGCCTTACAAGCGTATAATATTTGATATTTTACGATTATTGCTATTTATATGTTATTTGCTTCTTTTATAAGCAGTAGTATAGTGTATCGATACCAACAGAAAATCTGCAGTCTATTACTTGGAAAAATTAACACAAACCGCAGTATCAACAGCTTACCTATGCCATACTGTTAGCTAAAATGCAGTTATGATTATGTATAATGTTTTATCTTTATTACGTCTGAAATTGTAATATTGACGTTACTTATTTATAATACATAAATACTAAATGTGTAAAAACTATCGTAGTGTTTTGATACCGACGAAAAATACTGTTAAAATTAAAAACTGTATGAGTTCACCACTTATGTATATTTATTATCTTCCAACACTTACCAGCTAAATGCGAATTTCTAACTGAATCCAAAAGCGGAATATACACATAACTGCTTAAAATTTATTAAATACTGATGTTCTAAAGTATGACAGTAAAACACAGTTTGTTAATTATCTCAAAATTTAGTAATTAGTACTTATGTCCTTCAAATAAGTGATTAAATGACATCGGACGCGTCATAGCCCTTCGACGCAAAAGCGGCCTAGGTGACAAAATTTTGAAAATGCATTAAAACATATCAAAACAAAAAACACATATCTCAAAATATGAATATTTGTCAATATTCTAAGACCATGAGATGTTTCTCATGTTTTCGACAGGTGCATAAGTAAACAGCTTCATTGCCATATATATATATCTGAGGGTTTTAAACTTCCTCATTGTGCATCATTATTATTATGCATTGAAGCCACTTGCCGTGGGTTAATACGTTTAAAATTATTGAAGGCTTTAGTCACCCACAGTGTGCAAAAACCTGAACTGTGCGACAGTCACAGCCATATTTGGCGAGTTTATGTACTGCACTTAACACGTGTAACATCCGTTTTCAAGCGCGTGAAGTGTTTACCCAGGAAGTTGAACTGCGCGTAGGCGCGAGTTGGACAGGAAATGCGAAGTGTACTTCTGTGAGTGACGGTAAATACTGTTGCGGCCGGGCGGTCCACTCATCGCCTCCGCCCTCTATTTACGACCAGGCTTCCGTTTTCCAACTGGCGGCGTGCAGGACTCACGCCTCTGCAAGGACCTGGCCCATCCTTCGATGACGTAGTCAGTGCTGCCAGGTTTAGCGAAATTTCACTCCATTTCAGTCCATTCACGGTTACGTCAAACATTTTTGAAGCCCTGCTCAAGTTCTACTTCCAGGAGATTTCTCCGCCTCGTGCAAACAAGACTTAACTACGCGTAGAAAATAACACCAAAAGGAACAACGCACCGCATTCGTGCGCACTCACTGTAAAAATATTTTGCAAGCGAAATTTTTCTTACTAGGCATTACCAGCACACCTATTTTCTCCCTGTTTTATTCGCACCGATTATAAATGGAATATTTTAAACTATAGATAAAATTTAAGTTACAGTTCAATTCAATCAAAAATAAGGTATTTTTATGCTAAGAAAAGTATGAAACGCTTGTGACACGTGGCATGTTTACGAAACAAACAAGCACATCATGCGTGAGGTGATTTTTTCAAAGGTTTGATTTAAAAATTTTGAAGAAACCGCGAATAGGCTATATCTATAATTTTTTATCTGGAATATAGTTACAACTTCTGAAAATNTCCAGGAGATTTCTCCGCCTCGTGCAAACAAGACTTAACTACGCGTAGAAAATAACACCAAAAGGAACAACGCACCACATTCGTGCGCACTCACTGTAAAAATATTTTGCAGGGGAAATTTTTCTTACTAGGCATTACCAGCACACCTATTTTCTCCCTGTTTTATTCGCACCGATTATAAATGGAATATTTTAAACTATAGATAAAATTTAAGTTACAGTTCAATTCAATCAAAAATAAGGTATTTTTATGCTAAGAAAAGTATGAAACGCTTGTGACACGTGGCATGTTTACGAAACAAACAAGCACATAATGCGTGAGGTGATTTTTTCAAAGGTTTGATTAAAAAATTTTGAAGAAACCGCGAATAGGCTATATCTATAATTTTTTATCTGGAATATAGTTACAACTTCTGAAAATTCCCAAAAAAATGTATTTTTAGATTTTTTAGTATACAAGAAGTTACCGATATAACTAAACAGCATACTTCTCCCCTCATGTGTATACTTCAGTACAGTAGTTTTACAACTCATAATATGCCGGGTTTTTTTTTAGGAATAACAGTGTTATGTCAACAAAATGTCTCACTCCAAAGAAAATTCATGCTACATTATCCCACGCAAATGTGTAACTGTAAGTATTCAAGTAATAAAACTTTTGCACGATACAGATNTAGGAATAACAGTGTTATGTCAACAAAATGTCTCACTCCAAAGCAAATTCATGCTACATTATCCCACGCAAATGTGTAACTGTAAGTATTCAAGTAATAAAACTTTTGCACGATACAGATATTTCTGTACTGCTTATTGAAATCAGTTTACGTGGCCTGTCAACGCAATGCTTGTTTGCCAAAGTTTGGTGGGATTCAGTTCATAGTTTCCCGAGATATGACTTAAAGGTGGAGCTATCTTACACAATTGATGGAAGAAGAGGGTCTGTCTAGACACATTTGAAGATTGTAGCTATAGACTACTGCCAGCATACGAAGTCTGATTAAAAATGGTTTCGTTGGTATTCTTTGGTAATCGAAAATATTAAAATGGCCGTTACTGCATAAAGGCAAAATTTTGTTCAAGTTTACAGTAATGCGTTTAAGTAACAACAAAAATGAACGACGAATTTTCGCAAAAATATTTTCACGCTGGCTAGACTTCCATGTGCTCACGTCCAATTTATCTTCGCTGCATCTCGTCTAGCAACACGCACGATACATTTTTTTTTTTTTTTGGAATTGAAGTCAAGGTGGATGTTACATTTTTTGATGTTATGATTCTTTGGGCGCGTTGGAGGTAAAAGTTAAGTGTGCAATGGAAGTTGCGCGCGCACAGAGTAACGAAATTCGACAGTGAACGTGGTAGTGGTATGACCCAACGCGCATGCACGTATCGTCCAGCTATGTACAAACGCAAGGTGCACAACATAGCACGTGGTTATATTTAAAAACCGACAGAAAATCAGTTCATGTAATAAGCAAATTGAAAAACATTGTGTATATATGTATATATCTTATTAATTAATTTTACTTACATTGTGCCGTGAAAAATTTGTTAGCAACCAAAATTTTATAATAAAATTTTGAAAGTGTTTTCAAGTATTTGAGATGAATTTTTGTAAGTATTTAATTATGTTCTTTAATCAAACCTTTATTAATTATATTAAATGTCTCTATTCGGTCATTTTATCGTTTTCCTACTTGCATAAATGATTTTCATACGTAATAATAAAATTTTATTTTAGTCACGCCAAAGAATTATAACTTCTAACGCGCGTACATAAGTACCCGCACCCATGTTTTTACTAGTGTAATTTGACTTCACAATTCGTCCCACATTTACTCACGTTTACTCGAACTACAAAATATGAATGTACATTTGAGCTCTGTTTAGTAAGCACTTTTGTTAATAATGTTTGGTCCACTCAATCTGGGTTCCATCTCTGATATATTTCTGCATTGATGTTTAGTAAACGTTACCTAACTCTGTCCTTATGTTCTCTGATCCGTCCTGTATGCATGGCGTGCCCCCCTATTTACGAAAGTTGTTTACTTTTCCTTGTTATTATAGTCGTGTTAGATAACTAGCATTTTACCCGTGACATTTGACAGTAAATAATATGTCCCACTATATGCGTGCCTCTTGTGGCATTATATTCATATCTGAAAAATGTATGAGTAGCTACGTTATTGTTATAAAATTAATGAGACGTATTTACTTTCAAATTTAATTACAGGATTTCTGTGAGCATTTAAATGGACTGTGAATCAAATGAGTCCATTGTATTTCCTGAGAAAGCGTACATATTCCATATTGAGTTTTCGTTTTTGCCCTGTTGCGTCTTCTGGTGAAGACTTGTATAATTATGTATTTTGAGTTTTTTTTTGTGGTTATTGTCTTATTGTGTCCTTTGACATTGGTTTTTAGAATTGAAGTTTTTAATTTTTCTGTGTTTTGTCGTGTTTACTTTTTTTTGTTTTTTTTCCATGAACACTTACAAGTAAATATGCTTTTCAGATTTATGTTCGTTGCAGCTGTGTAGTCTTATTTGAGTGTTTCTTTGAGTTTTCTTTTCATTGTCACACAGTGTTCTCTTTTTTTGTTTGTCGTTGTGCTTATTGTGTTTGTTGTTCACCAATTTTCTGGTCCAGTTGGTTTACTGTCGCTCTTCGGTAAATGTCCCATTAAAAGCTAGTTTCTTCTATACTCTTATTTGTATGTTGTTCATTTTCTGCAATTTCTCTGATTTTTGGTTTCTTTGTTTTATTCTCAGGCTTATTTTCGGCAATGGATACATTCATTTTTAATGCTCGTGGAAATAAATGAGTATTTCGTACCTCACAAAACTAATAAAATTTTGGAACGGAGTAAACACGTCTGCGATGACACATCTTTGCGAACTATTTGCAAGACTCTCTCTATCTGTGTCCTTAACTCCCGTGAGACAAGAAATACTTGGAAGGCGTTTTTCCCATCAGCCCGATTTTTCAACAGCCTTTCCTTCAGGAAGGGACTTAGATGCATGAAATTGTTGTAACCTGATGGTTCTGAGAACGAGGAATATGAAGGATGTGCGATTACTTCATACCTCAAGCCACTCACCTCTTTACTAATGTTTACCAAGTGGGGTTTGGTGTTTTCTGCCAAGAGCATGGGAGTCAGCAGAAGGGGGTACCGGGAGGCACTCGCCCTCACCTGGAAGCTATTTTTTCTATGATATCGTTAAAAAATATTATTGGTCATAATCATTTTCATAAGTAAGTCAAATAACAATTTGTATAACAAATAAATCACACAGTTGAATGCGGAAATGTATTTCTTGACATCCTTGTATTGGGAGTGAATAATCTCGTGTTATTTTCAACACATGATATGTAACTGGTTTCCTTGTCGGGTCTCACGAATGTAATTGCTAGCCGATAAATCTCGAATAGACTATGAGATACATTAATATACTGAGTGCGCACAAACACAGTGAGTTGCTGATTGGTATATTTTTTTCAACACTTGCTAAATGTTTGTTCGAACGAGGTGAAGGAATATCCTGGAAGTAGAAATTTAGCAAAGCTTCAGAAAAGTCGGAAGTAACCGTGAATGGGCTATACTTCAAGAGTGCAGCGTACCGTGTACTTTTTCTCGTAGCAGCATCGGTAGAACTTTCGCTTTCTTCAAATCCGCATGGCATCGATCAACTGCTACGAACATCAGGTCTTTGTATTTTTCTCGCAGTTCCGCTGAGTACTCAACATCACGTCCCGGAATGCAGACAGTCGACCCAGCTACTGCCGGTGCCGGGGTTTCAGTGTTCGTGACACTCCACTTGAAATTCCGTACTGCTGGTGGCGGCAAACCCATGACCCAGCCGTTTAAATTATTTACTTGCATGTACCGTAAAATAATTTCCGCTGCTGGCACCGTATTTATCCTACACGTGGCAGTACTCAGCAACGCAATATCGCTTCACGTATTGCAACACGACACTATTTATCTACACTCTAAACCCGAACCAGTGATATCAGCCTGTGGAATACTAACCACTGAAAAAATAAGTTATATCAGCCGGTGAAATACTAGTCACTGAACGTCCGTTGGTGACATCAGCCTGTGACGTTCTAGCCACTGGAAAATATCAGTTAGTGAGATCGGCCTGGGAAATGCTAGTCACTGAAAGTGTGTTAGTGACATCAGCCTGTGAAATACCAGTCACTGATAGTCAGTTAGTGGTAACAGCCTGTAAAACACTAGCCACTAAAATTCAGTGATATCAGCATGTGAAATACTAGTCACAGAAAGTCAGTTAGTGATATTAGCCTGTGAAATACTAGTCACAGAAAGTCAGTTAGCTATATCAACCTGTGAAATACTAGTCAATGAGAGTCTGTGATATAAACCTCTGAAATACAAGTCGCTGGATGTCAGTGATATCAGCCTGTGAAATACTAGTCACTGAACGTCANTATATCAACCTGTGAAATACTAGTCAATGAGAGTCAGTGATATAAACCTCTGAAATACAAGTCGCTGGATGTCAGTGATATCAGCCTGTGAAATACTAGTCACTGAACGTCNTGTGATATAAACCTCTGAAATACAAGTCGCTGGATGTCAGTGATATCAGCCTGTGAAATACTAGTCACTGAACGTCAGTGATATCAGCCTGTCAAAGTCAGTTAAGAAGCTTTTACAGACTAGCCAATCCATCGAATGAACGAGGATTTAGTGTCGCGGTTGGGGGTTCATCGTCATGTCCGGAGATACGACATTAAACATGCTTTTATTTATTTCTGTTATTCGTGCTTGAGATGGAATGTTTCCTATTTTGTACACAATAAATTACATGAAAAGTATTTTCGTCAATATTAAATATTAAACGGCCCATAACATATACTATATCGTGCCTTCGTAAGGCGACCACTGAACTCAGTAATCTGTGATCCCACTTAACGTTACGTAAAAAAAGGCAAATGAAGGGCAATCGTTTCGCCATGTAAAAATATTATATCCCTCGGTTATTAATCTGTATTTGGAATTAAACCCGCTTTTTAAAGCGTGACGTGTAACCTGTATACAGATATTCGCCATGTTACAACGCCACAAAGCACACTTTAAGACTGTGTAATTCAGTCGCAGTGTGTAACTACTAATTTCACGTGGGGCTGTTTCCTCGTGTTTTAACTGGTTTGGTTCCATTTACACAGTTTCAATTTTAGTGTGTAAGTTTTTTTTTAA
The DNA here is from genome assembly GCA_002778355.1 of Clitarchus hookeri. Lineage (NCBI taxonomy): Eukaryota > Metazoa > Arthropoda > Insecta > Phasmatodea > Phasmatidae > Clitarchus > Clitarchus hookeri. The sequence continues at coordinate 99,384 of NQII01006468.1, read as the reverse complement.
CAAGTTTGTGCAGTAACTTAGCTATTCCCCGCTAGGCCGTGGTTTTATAGTTAAACCGAACGATCTGATAATTTCAAATATAATTTATTTTTGGTTCCTTTCATAGCTCAAGTTCTTACAATAATTGCAAGATATATACTAGATATTTCTTCTGATAACAACGTGATCTTTAAGGGGTAATTTGATGCACGTGGAGGGGTTTCGAAGATTAAGTCATATTTCGTCAACATTTGGTAGAATACATTCATAAAATGGTGTATATCACAAATTACAACATTATTAAATGATAAATTAAATTTCATACGGATTTAATGAAAGCTGTACCCTTTTTGAGGTTAAAATGATTTGTTTATACCCGACATTAATAAAAGCGATAAATTACGCGTGTTAACAATATGTCCTGTAGATAATAATTAGCACCTCAGAAAATTCATATTTCTGAAGTAAGTGCAATTTTATTCAACCATCGCCTCGACTGTAGTATTACCTGAAGTTCGGCAATTATAAGTAATTTCCAAGAGGAGACTGGTATATTTTGTAAATTAATTTTAACACATTTCTGTCATGTTTACAATTGGATCACAGTTTATTAGACACGCCCAGGTGAACTCTGAGCCAATAACGGACCTGCAAGGAAAAAGGCACCGAATCCCGTGCCACCTGGTCTGAGATAAAACTGGCTACACGCTGAGGCAGCAGCCAATGAACAGAAAGCTCAGGCTCTAAATTACATAGTAGGGTGAAGTCTACATCACAGGTAATTCAAAACACAAAATTTTCCGGTCCCTATATACAAGGAATATTAGCTTAAGGGTGTTTTTTTTATGCACCATTTCCATATTAACCCTATCAGACCCACTTTAATTTACGGTTTCAGGTGTTGCGAACAAAAACAGTTTTTTTTATGCATGCTGTAATTAAGTCTACACAATAGTTGTTTCGTTGCAACAGCCAATTAGCTGTAGGATTTGTTTGGCTACAGTTATATGAACCAATTATGAATTAGACCAATTAGACGGATTGCGAATAATTTACCAACAGCTAAGATCACTGGTCATTAAGCTTCGCAGTGTGCAGTACAGACCAACAATTACTAGACGTGCGTAATGTACACACATGTGTACACTGGGTCTGTATGGGTTAAAAAATGATTTCCATAGTAATGATTCACCCTTCCAGTCACTGAAAATATATGGGCTATATACTTAATTTTAGCATCGGCTCTTAATAACTTGATTTTAAAATTCACCCAAATCTCTCCACTCCAGTTAATTTAATATAAAGCTTTGTAGTGGTGAAATTTTCTGCNTTGATTTTAAAATTCACCCAAATCTCTCCACTCCAGTTAATTTAATATAAAGCTTTGTAGTGGTGAAATTTTCTGCTCTTGGAACTCTACTGGTTTTATCATAATGCTCTGTCTTGTATCTAGACAAATAAAAATGTGTTTGTGATGATTTTATTGCCAGCATCTGTTTGCGAGACTATGTGACGTATTCTCTACAACGAATGATTTACCTGTTACACGTGCATGGCTTAGCATGATTTCTACGCAACGCCACAGAGTACTTAAGAATACAGAGGTGAAACAACTCCAGCTACACATGTCCGCAAAATGACGCTACTGGCCCGCAAAATGTTGTCAATCCGTTCGCCCAATCAGTGCCGGGCAACCCATTTGCCAGCCGGCAGCCCAGCCAATGGAGAACCTTTCGCAGAGCGCAGCAGCCAATCGGACACAAGCCCCGTTCCCAGAGCCTCGAACTGAGTGAACAGCCAACAAAATATTTGTTTGTATAGAGCCAAAGATAATATTTAGTTGTTCAGTAAATAAAACTTTAAAAGCAACTAAATTTTTTATGTTCATCTATCAAAATAAACGTTTGCATTAACAAAACATATGTGTTGGGCCAAAATGAATTAGACAGTCAACCAAATATTTAGTTGAGTCAGCTGTTTATATATTTTTTTAGCCACTCAATTGAGTGACTTCATTCGAAAATACAGTTCAAGAATTAGTTTGTAATTGTTGTGACGATTAGGACAGTAGCAGTGCTTGTGTGTTTGTTGGTGAATTTGTTGATGCTTAATAACGGTTTAGCAATCATAATAAGTCAAGTTCAACAGGAAACTTAAATGTAAACTTGGCAAAACTTGAAATTTTTTTTTACAAGTTTGTCCAATATTTTTAATGTATTTATTTAAACACATTACACATTTAAAAGTTGTTAATTCAGCTGAGGTTGCTAGAACCTAACGCTCTACCGCAGCTGATGTAGGTTCGAATCCCGTTGGGCTTCCGAATTTTTAAATATTAACTGAAACAGTTTAGTGCACTTATAACCAAACAGATCTTTAGTTGCACCAACCAAATATTTGTTTGGGACTAACAAATAAGAACAACAAAATAATTTAGGTTTCAACCCAAAAAAAACATTTTCTTGTCCATTTACAAGCGGTTAATTGATTTGCTCCAGACAATAACTGGGAAGGCCCGATTTAGACGTCCTGGGCTCGCCATGAGCGTGCGCTCCGTCAGAGTTCAGATCGACCAGTCTTCGTTCTGATTGCTATTACGGAAATTACGCACTAGTACAAATCAGCGGCGTTTCTCGCAGCTTTTCTTTATCACAACGTTTATTCAGAATTATATGTTAAACTGGTCTCTTTTTCGACATTTTCCCTGGCTCAGTCGTTGCGCCCCAAACGTCTTGCGCCCCTGGGGACGTGCTCAGTGTGGCCGTTTATAAAATCCAGCCCGTACCTGGAGCTGGTCTCCATAGGGTGTGCGCACCCACAGTGGAGACTTTCATGTATCTGGATCAACAGCCTCCTGCAGTCCTCCCGATTTACCTGCCTCGCTGGGAGTGTTCTCATTGCAACAATCAAATCCCTATTTTATCGTTTCCCTTTGCTTACAAGTATTTTGCCTTTGATCTTTGAACCCTGTTCCCGCGTTTGTCTTACGAGACGATTGCGGGTTATTTGCCAGGTTCGACACACTGCCAGCACGAATCCAACCTCACCTCACCCTGGGATCTTCTTGCAGGTTCTCGAGAGGATAGATGGAGTCTCGACTCTTGAACCTCCACGCTCCCGCCAGTGTACAACCGCTGAAAGCTCAGCGCTACGTCAACGACATTGCAATTCTCTCCCATTATGTGGGAATACTTTACGTTCTAGAAATGCATGCATATTTGCCACGCGTTAAGTGCTCTGCGAGGCTTGAGGGCTGGTCTAGGCCGCATTAAGTTTTCATATTACGCTTTAAATTTAAATACTGTAATTTAAATTCACTATGTTATCGCTGTTCACCACTAACCACCATTGTACAACAGTAATCGCAATATATAACAGTAATAGTTATATTGCATATAACACCTACAATATGAAACAGAATCTGTTGTGTAAAGGTAGTGTAGTTAGTAGGGTGCCGGGTTTCATGAAGTAGAATGAGTCTAACTCTCAGGACATGGGTTCGACTACAATGTTTATTTAAAGAAAACAAAAATACTAGAAAATGTTTAACATCAATTTTAACATCAATGCAACACAAAATTGGTTTTTCCGCAACATAAACGCCACTTTACTGTTTCCAGTACGGTAAGGAGGTAATGTTGTCACAGAAGTACTTAATGTTACAGTAATAGTCCTCAGTTGGTACTCCCCCAATTAAATATCCTTCCATATGTAACAGGATATATAATCTTCTTTTTAGTAGTTATAATACTTTAATTATTTTTATTCACGACAATAAGTGTTGATGAACTCAAAATGTATGTTAAGACATTGTCTAGCATTAACCGAACTATGAAACTACATCCAAGCGAATTTTGTTCTTATGACCAGGGAAATTTTCTTTTTTAGTGTAGTCCAAGTTACGCTATGGCATCAGGTCCTAAGTGTAAATTTATAATTCCATAAAGTATGAATGGGTAAAGAATATCCGGGTCCAACAATCAAAGCCTTGTACTTTCAGTAAGGCATCCGTTTTTTTTTTCTTACGAAATTTCTGAACGTATTCCCAGTACGCTTTATCTACGACAACAACATACACCTCACGCGAATTTTGAATGGTTCTGTTGAGACGACATGCGAACTTACAACACTTCTTTCGAACCTTCTAACTTAGCTTATAACTGTTTTTTTTTTTTTTTTTTCAGAATGACACAATGCCAACACTTTAAAATCACTTAAGCATTTAACATCCCATGTGCTCCAACGAACTAGTATTTATGTATGCCTATGTATTTTGTCGGTTAAGTGCCTGCTTACACCTCGCGAACATTAAAAAATGCGTGCTGTGGTGTATAATATTGGCAGTAGCTTGTGATGAGTGTAAGCAATGCTTTCAAAGGCAAACGGTGTCTTTAACTTATAGGATACATCGTTTAGTTAGACAAATATTTCCTGCCGAGTACAGTTCAGGCCATAAATACGTTGTCTGTGTAGTAATTTATTAATACTGGAAGTATCACAACATATAAACCTGACTTAGGGCATATGTGAAAAATAAACTTACTGGAAAAAAATCGTGGCGGTGCACAAATCGTGTTTCGCAAACGACGGGTGGGAAACGGAAAAATCACAAATGGTCGTTCATAGAAAATAAATTTAACGCGTAGTACCAAATGCCATTAGTACAGCATACCGTTATAAAGCTCTTATTACAAATGACGATCGCCTAAGTGTATGAGTTCTTTATCGTATAGTGGTCATGATGGAGGTTAGATTTACGTCTGACCTTATCAATAAATGTTACAGTGTTTAACTGCGTATTGTAAGTTTCTGTGTAAGAAATTTTCTTAATTACTGTTCACTGTAATTCTACTAGTATTGCGTGTGTAAACTTACTTTGCGTTGTGCACTGTATATTAATTTTATTTCCGAAACAAAAAGAATACCCGAACAGTTAAAGTGTATGTTTCAAATCACAGTACGTGTAATTGGACAACTCTTAAAGTTCCATAACTTTACGATGCACCACGAAAATACTGCAGTCCTTTATACGTAGAGGCGATACCGCATTATATGAATTAGGTCCGCGTCGCCCTTGGAAGCAATTGATTCTTTACCTCACCCACACAAACTTCCCTCGACCCAAGGGGGTCACTATACAGGACATGCAGTGTTCTTATTGAGCACAAAGTTTTCTGTGTACACCAACGTTGGAATAACATACACACTAACAAAATTATAAATTGAATTATTTATCTGGAAAAATATAATTTTGATTATTATTGCAATAATATTAGCTTCGCTTGCGCCAGTTCATATTATCGAGAAAATAATATGGCAAGCAACTATCGATTTATAAAGCAACGTACTGTAGTTGATCAGTTTCGTTGGCATTCCTGTTATTCCAGATTGTTTGACCGTGACCGACCTTTTTTCAACTTTGTGTTTGGACACTACATTGCTATCGGAGTCGTTATTAAAGGTTCGTGAAGAGTTCTCAAGTATATTTGTCGTGTAGCGAATACACATTTTTTGTAAACTGGAAAACATTTTTTTCTATGCAAATACTTGCGCAATAAGATTTTGAGCACTTCGTTACCGAAATTCTAACACTATACCAAATGTGAAAATGTTTACCGCCCCCAGAAATTACATATTTTGTTTATTTATTCCTAATTCTAATCAAGGAGGATTTATTGAAAAGTGCGACAGTAGAAGTTAAGTTTATTACCTTACCAAATCATTACGGACATAATATATGAACTATTGACGCATTTTTATTCAACAATTAACTAAATAAAGAAATTTTATATATAAATTCATTCTCACCTTTTAATGACAACCAGGGAACACTTATTAACAATCAGGCACAAAAACTAACACAGAATCATGGAATGTAGAGCATCTATAATGAAACATTTTCAGCTCTCTAAAAAAATCCTTACAAAATGTTCTGTACTGTAAAGAAGACCACTTATTTCAGGCTATTTTGTTTTCTGTTAATAAATGTTTTCTTTGAACATTTTTGTTTTATGGCAACTTTGACTTCTTCTATAGCAAAGTAATTAAGATTATTTGAACTACTTTTGTTCATAGTAAAGTAACATTTCTTCTTATCAAAGATAACGTTTTAGCTTATTAAAATATTTCTGTCGTTCATAGTGATTTCCAGTACGTAACTGGGCTACCGACGCAAACATTCGGAATCGGTATATTCAGCAGTTACGAAACTGCAACTGAGCATATGCACAGTCCTGCAGACGTGTAATATCAGTCACGCTTTACTATTGTAATGGCAATGCAAGGTTATCATAGTCATTACTACACAGATCAAACAAATATTGTGTTTGTGGCAAGCCTACTTATTAAAACACATTGGTTAATCAGTGCAGAAGAAGAAGAGAAATTTATTAGACCACAGATACACATAACCACATAAAAANTAAAACACATTGGTTAATCAGTGCAGAAGAAGAAGAGAAATTTATTAGACCACAGATACACATAACCACATAAAAAATATACACATAACCACAGATAAAGTAGTATACATAAGTCTATGCTTTAATGTGACACAGCCAAGTTACTTTANAAAAATATACACATAACCACAGATAAAGTAGTATACATAAGTCTATGCTTTAATGTGACACAGCCAAGTTACTTTATTTTATTTCTCATTGTTATATTTATTATGGCAACAATACGAAGGATATTAACTATTTTTGCACTGTATATTTTTTAAAAGTATTATTGTTTAATTTTTAAGTGTGTAATTCCTATTACAGGGATAATTTGTTTTGTATTCAGAGACCATAAGCGACATGGAGTTTGTTGATAGTTGGCATTACAACGTATGACGTGTTAAAGAATAACAGATGGCAGCACATGTAGTGATTAAATATTTATTTATTTTGATATTATTGCAAGACCACCACTTATCAAAATAACCAAAATNGCAGCACATGTAGTGATTAAATATTTATTTATTTTGATATTATTGCAAGACCACCACTTATCAAAATAACCAAAATGAAGTTAACTGATCAGATACAATTCCCAATATACTCATTAACTTATAATGTTTAAAAGAGCACAAGCCCTTCGTCAACAAATCAGCAGGCATTTCATTGGTGGGCAAATACATAAGACTACTTTTCAGTGGTTCATATTTAAACAAATCTTTCTTTGTGGCAACAAACCATGTGTTGTAGCAAATAAAGCGCTTTAACTTTGAGTAATGAGCCTGGCTCTTCTGTAATGACACCAAAACGAACAAGTTCTGTATAAGAGGTGACATATCCTCTTAATAGTTCCTATCTGCCATAGAGCTATCCCAACTTGTGTCTAAAGTTGCTTTCACGCGACGCAAAACGCATTTCGTATGTGGCTTCGCGTGGGCACTACTATGCCAGAACATCAGTAACATCAAACGAGAAACGAATCCACACATCAGCGAAATACCTCCTCGCATAAGAAATGTTGATGGCCTCGAAATATCTTAACTAGCCATAATTTTAGAAATGAAATCTCGTGGACACACGCTGTTTAAAAGTTGTGTCTATAGGACAGATCAGAATATTCCATGTATCATTTCAACAATCTCACAACACTATCTGAATTCCACTCCTTCCGGAAAAACCAAGTTTTTTTTCAAGAGTTCTAAACACTGAATATTATTTCGATTTCTCTTCTCACAACTATATTCTCTGCTCTTCTCCGTCCTCTGTGGTTTTATATATTGATTTTTTCCAGGGGAGTATTAAATACTTTAGGACGCGGTAGTGTGGAATATTCCGAGAAATAAAAGAGTTTAAAAATGTGTCCANAAGGGGAGTATTAAATACTTTAGGACGCGGTAGTGTGGAATATTCCGAGAAATAAAAGAGTTTAAAAATGTGTCCAAATGCGAACTGGTGTAAAGTTGCAGCTGTTTGAAGTTGGCGCATACACTTCCGCTGAGCGCGAAAGGCCAGAGCAGAGAAGTACGCAGGAAGTCATGCAATGAGACCGCAGTTGTAGTGTTACAGTGTGGCAGTTGTAGTGCAGTAGTACAGTGTACTCTGTTACGTACGGAAAGCGTGTCGAACCAATGGTCGATACCCTTCACACGCACACTGAATATGCCGTTGCGGTATTTGTTTACGGGTTTTCGTGGTGGAAATGCTCTGCTTGCTTGTTGGGAATAACCCAGACGGTTTCCTAACCGCGGAGTGCCGGGTTCAAGGACCGATCAGTCGCTTTTTTCAAACACCTCCGTGATACTGGTGCAGTTCCCATCCGTCACATTTCGTCTGACCGTCCATGTGAACAGAATGAGAACGAATAAGAAGCCATTCTTCGCTCGGTAGCACGTAGCCCTACGACAAGCACACAACGAACGGCTGTACGTCTGAAGGGAGTTCAACATACGAGTATGGCGACAGTTACGTTTCAACGACTTGTATCCTTTCCGTAATCAGCGGGTTGTTATGGTTTTAATATGTTGTTGATATTTATCCTTAACGGGGATACAGGGCGCAACAAGTTATTAATAAGAGTTATGTAATGAACACTGTATAAAAGAGGTTTATTTAGCATTAAAGTTGTTTAATATTATTTCAATATAAATATGATTAAATATGAACGGGGGAGCTATACTATCATATTGAAATATTAAATTATATTATTTTATAATGATTTAACCAGCCACGTTCTGAGTAAAGCCTAATTCGAGAGTCCCCACATTGTTCATGATTCCGGAGGCTGATTAAGATGGCGCAAGTCGACGGCCGGACACACCCATCTTCCATGGTCTTCTCGTTCCAATGGCCCGACGACAAAAGACATCGCCCACGGACTACACTGCCCTATATCGGCTGCGTTGNTCTTCTCGTTCCAATGGCCCGACGACAAAAGACATCGCCCACGGACTACACTGCCCTATATCGGCTGCGTTGTCCCAGTTTACTGGCCGGTAGAGAGGGTTTCTATGGTTTTCGATTCCATATCTAATTTCAGCAATCACGACCCGTGTCCTGGATAAATACGTGAAGGTGTGATCAGGCAGGCTGCTCATCTAAGGGCCTGACCACACCTCGTATCAGCGTGCAGCACCTTCACGCAGGAGATGAAGCTGGACTATTGGAATTTTATCAGTGGTGAATTGCTCATCGCCGATAAATTCCGATAATACTTTTCAATGATGAAACTACTTTCACTAGTGACGAAAATCCACGTGCCATTGTTGAAACACACTTTCAACATCGCTTATCCGTATATGTGTGGGTCTGGTGTGATCGACAATCGCTTCAGTGTCCCTGTTGTCTTACAAAAAGATCCTACAGAGCCAGCGTACGTTGCCTTCCTGGAAAACGAGCTTCCAATTTTACAGGAAGAGGTTCCTTAAGCTACAAGAATACACATGTTCTTCCAGAATGACAGAGCCCCTGCACATTCTAGCAATAACGTGATAATTCATCTAAATCAAACATTCCCCGATCGATGGATTGGCCGCGGCGGTTCTGTTCATTGGCCACCAAGGTCCCCAGATCTTTCTCTGTTAGATTATTCTCTGTGGGGATGGATGGAAAGTGAAGTCTGCAGAGAGAAATCAAACCCAAGGGATGAGCTAGTCAGTCTCATTATGCATTGTGCTGCTGTCACGTAAGCACACTACGACGAGCTATGGGTAATATTGCCAAGGGATTGCTGGAAAGTACATTGCAGTTGGCTGTGGTTTTTTTGAAAACATACTGTAAACTCTTACACGTATGTAGATTTTTTACATAAAACTCTTTTGCAACAATACATGCATCATTTACGTTTTTATGGTATCCATTTCGTAAGGTTCCTTTACACCTACCATTCAAATTTAAAACAGCTGTAACTTTACACCGTTTGAAATGTGGACACATGTTTATATAATGTTTTTTGCTCGTAATATTATATACCTCCGCCTCCTAGAGAATTTACTAATCCTACTTAAACATCTTGTATAGGTGGTCACGCGACTAACAGAGTAAAACCAATAGAGTCACTCGTTTCATGCAAAACCCTCCTGCATATAGAACGTGTTTCATCGCCTTCTTTCCATATACGTATGCCTTGCACGAGATATTTCCGCATGAGAGTGCCATCTTGCACGGGTTTTGCACGTATCTTGCATCGTGTAAACACAGCTTAAAGGCAAGGACACGCTGATTGGCGCGCGCGACCCTCTGTCGTCATGGCGTTGTCCTAACCTCCCGTGTCCCTGGGCAACCTGTTTCCCAAGTCGAAGCGTTCAGGAAATTGAATTTTTTGTCCAAAATTGTGTCCTGCTATGATGGAAGCAGCAGACTTGAGACAATTTCGCGCATTCGTGTAATGTTTACCTCGTAAATGTAAACAATGGACGGCCAATGTGGGCTTACTCAAGACGAACGATATGAAAGGCTAGTTGTTCTGGCCGCATTCGGCCTGAAATTTTTTAATATAAATAACGGAAGTATTAGAAACGTCATGCTCAAAGAACATTTCTGGATGTCACATGGCGAGCAAGTTTAAAATCAAACAATTATGCCTAAACGATAAATAAACATTCAAGCCGCCTATCTCGGAAACAATTAACTATTCAGCGATATCAAAATCACAACCACGCAAAGGGGCCGCAGTTGCTGAGAGGTTAGACCACTAACCTTCCACCAAGGCGAGCCGGGCTCAATCCCGGCCGGGTCAATCTCGGCCGGGTCACTCCCGGATTTTCGCAAGCGGGAATCGTGCTGGACAATGCTGCTGGTCGCCGGGTTTTCTCGTTGATCTCCCGTTTACCCTGCCCTTGCATTCCGGCGCTGCTTCATTCTCACCTCATTTCACCCTCATCGGCTCTCAAGACCTCGTTAAGTACCTTTAAATCTCTACACTCAACTCAACCACCGCGCAACAACAAATACAGAGCGCGCCTGTATGTTGCATGTTGTATTGATGGGCCTGGTGTCAGTTTCTGAAAGTTTACTTTCGGACAACGCAATTGTAGACCGTTTTCGGACTGCACTTATATGACGTCACTTGACGTCGAAACTAGGATGCGTTGACGTCACACAGGTGTGGTCGAATGTAGGCGGGCCTTCGCGGAAGCACGACACGAGTTCTTATCCATGTCGCAGACAGAAATATACACCCATATGTGGACGGGTCAAAGACAATTTCGTGTATGTTAAAAAAATCTAGTGTTGAGAAAAATAGACGTTTCTGCTTTTTCTAGGAAGCTATACTGAATCTGGATTGGAACCATGACATGCGTCACCATGCCATGCACTGAGGCTGGTGTATCAGAACTCAATTCACGACATATCAAGATTTAGTTAAAAAGTGACTTTCACCACTCTGAATTTCACCCACCCATGTACACTGCTCACAAGAATTTTAGCACATTCCCAGCTGCTCACAAAAGGTTTAGCATATTCGCCGTTCGCCAACTCATACGTAATATTTGTGTTTCTAGTAGGAGTGGATCGTACCTACGTTGTGTGAATCATGTAAACATGGTGTCTTCCCCTCCAGCGACATGCGTATTGCACGCACACAAACCCAGTAGGGTCAACCTCAGACGCAATTGAGGAACGGAACAGTTTGCCTCAGGAAATGCTCAATGATCTTGTTTTTGGCATGCTTCGTCAGACACAAGCGTGCCTCAGGAATCGTGGACGTCCTACACATTAGGGAAGTTTGTCAATGCTTCTGAGAAGACCAATTTTGTTGCAAAACAAGCTGATGAAAGACCATTGATAAAAATGTTTTTTTAGTTTATTCCTTTGGTTTATTTCATACTGAGATTATGTAAACGAGTATTGTGTGTGTTTTTTCCCCCACTTTATGTGCTGTAAGTAGAGACCTGAAAAATTCGCGAGTTCAATGACCTGCAGGCTATACTCTATTGTCTTATGTAAAAATATGCGGATATTAACTGCACATTGGTTGTCTGTTGTCACAGTGGAAGGCGACGATTGGGCCAGCGTTCTTCAGGAGGTGTCAAAACCCGTGTGGACCAATGGCTAAAGTTATATAAACACACGTGTTTTCAATTCTAGCTTGTCTGAAAATGAATCCGCGAAAACTTCAAGTATCTATCTATAAGGAGTAAAACATGAAATGTAAACTACGTTTATTAAATATTACATCCTGAATTCTGATATATGCTTAGTTTTTTGTGAGCAATATATATGACATGACAGTGAATACTGCACCGTGACGCAAATTCCTCGTTCATTCGACTGATTGGCCAGTCTGTAACAGCAGAAGGAAGATGGGATACAGTATAAATTGTATTCGTATTTGCATAAGTTATTCTTTTAAAAATAGTTTCCACAGATATTTTTGTAACGCTACAAATAAATTTTAGCCAATCTCACAAAACGTTAGCGTGGAATGTGCTGAATCATAACAAGCAAATGTTTTAAGAGGGTGAAGCGATGTGAGTACGGAGCAGCGCCGGAATGAAAGGGCAGGGGAAACAGGAGATCCCTGAGAAAACCCGCCGACCAGCGGCATCGTTCGGCACGATTCCCACATGCGAAAACCCGGGAGCGACCCTACCGGGAATCGAACTTGGTTCACCTAGGTGGGAGGCGAGTAGTCTGAGCACTACACCAGCGCGACCCCAGCAATCGTTGTAGACTTCAAGTTTGTCATACATATTGAGATCCATGGAGAAGTGCGTTTTTATTCTGTAATAATGTGTTATAAATATGCAATATTTGAGCTGTAGAGCTACAATAAAAACCTTGCAAACTAGTTTCCAAAGAATTTTTTGTAACAAGTAGAGAAACATATTGTTGTTTAGAGTGCTTATACGATTTGTGCAGAGACGCTCCTCGTGTTCCAAATTTGAACTGGTTTTCTGCCAACAGCACTGCCAAATAACAATGTGGGAGGGATTTGAGGTCAGAACACTGTTTATATGTGTAGGTGTTTTAGGATATTTGTACACTTCCTGTCACCTTTCCAATGCAAGCAGAATTTGTTTCGTAATTCATAGTATTTCATTCATACAAAAGTGTGTGCCTTTTGAAAATTTAGATTGAAACAAAAACGTTGTTCACTGTTTATGCGTGTGATTTTGACAGTTGCATTGGCGCTGGACGAACTTACGTTGAGTACATGCACTTGAGATGAAAATCTGTCTGCCTCATTCTTGTTCTATGTCTGTAACAGTATCTACACTGGTTTCCAATAACTAGTATTTCATTGACCAATATCACTGGTTCAGGTTTAGAATGAACACGTTAATTGCTATGTGTTTCTTAGCATGGCACGCTTCCATAATTATTTACGAATTACGAAATTATTTAAAAGTGGTAACAACTCGTTGACAATTAGGTATAAAACTGTCAGTTCTATAATTTGCATATATAAATATTTGTTTACAAATACGTATATACGGCAAACTCTCAACTTATTACTCTATGCGCGTATTTTACGTTGCGTAAAACAAATACAATACCAAACGAACAGAATTCGTTTCGCCACGTGAAACTATTTCACACTCTGGTTATAAATGTGTATTGTGCATCTGAAATGCTTCGCAATTCTTAAGTATAACCTGTTCTCAAATATCTGCCCTTTTACAAAGCCCCGGGGCGAACTATAAAAAAATAGAGAAAGAAATTCAACCAACGTAGTATTCAGTAACTTGCTGCTGATTTTAAGTAGGGCCATTTTCACTGGTTTCGCTCCAAATTCACAACTTCGTGTCTGGGGCTTTGATCTCATGAACCGTCGAACATGCTGGCTCTAAGAAATTATTCAAGATCAGAGTAGCATCTAAAGCACTGTTAAATCAATTTCCCTGAACGGAAACAAACTTCGCAATATTTAAATTGTCCGAGCACGGCTATGATTGCTTTCCACGGTTGTAAAACATATATAAGGAGATATTGAACAAGAGCAGACTTCGCCGATAATTTCCAGAGGTCCCCCGTTTCACATCTTCTGTGCCAGTAACTGAATGGATTACCGAAAGTGTATTGATGTTTAAGCTGTTCACGGTCAATTGAGCGCTTTACAAATCCAGCTTTGATAAATGCCGCTGCCTCTGCCTGCACATATCTGCACCAGCACGCCGACAGGTGTGCATCCAGTAAAGTTGCTAACGATGGAAGGATACTAGTTCCATGTCTTAACGTTGAATTAAAACTGCTAGGGAGGCATTTATGAATACCAAAGTGATTTTTTATTTTTTTTTGCTTTTTTTTTAATGCATGTGTCTGTAATAATGGTTAAACGTGTGTTATTTACTTTTTTCTAATTCCTGCAGTTCCCCTTCTCCGACGCATGAATAAAGTAATCGAGCCCATAGCAGTATTAAATCTCACATGTGAGGTTAAACAGCGTGCATACACGTATATATTCAGGCTGTTGCCTGGTGGAGAATTTGGTATAGGGAAATAAATGATAATGAAATTCGGTTTTCTGAAGCCATTTTTGAAGATGTAAACTTGAAACAAATACCCAAGTGTCAGAAACGATAATCTCAAGCTCTGTATCGAGGTAAATATTACAATTAGCTTTTCAGTAAGTTTTTATATGATTATTAGGTTTTCTGATTTTTCTAAGAAACAGACTGCGTTGCGTATTTTTCTGCTCAGAAATGTCCTTGGTGTTACCACACCTTCCTTTAACAGGAACGCCAAAACACCGAATTTCATTAACGTGTATTCCCTACACCAAATTCTCAACAGTTTTAGTCAGGGCTTTCGAAAGTGCTCAGTTTACCGTTAACAACCTATAACCCTCCACGATGGTTAAATTTATGCGTGTATAATGAAATATGTGAATCCGAATGTTGGTTTAGTTCGAAACTTTAAAAAAATTATGCAGTTTGGAAAATGAACCGATAGGTAGCACTAAAATAAAGATTTTAGGAATTATAAAAGAATTGTAGACAAGTACAGATATTCAATAACTTCCGCACATAATTGTAATGACTAAAGTAGGGAAAATAAACACAGCGTCTATTTGGTTGTTTACCATTTAATTCAGAATATTGTTATTAAGAACAACAAGTTAATCACCTTGGTTATAAACTGAGCTTCCAACAAATCACCAAAACGGTATTGAAAACTACGATGATAAATAAAGTATGCAAGAATTATCTTGTAAATATATTGAAATCATATTTTGCATTTCCATTATCCTGTGCACATTTTACGAAATCCTAATATCCAAAAATTAGATTCCCCCTCACCGCATCTCAACATACAATATGATAATGTTTATGTTAAAGTTGCATTGCATTCAAAGCCTTAAGAGATAATTTCTAAACAAGCCAGTTAATATTCTCCGAAACTTCAAAACAAACAGATGCATTATATAATCACAANAGATCCCCAAAACGGTACTGAAAACTACGTTGATAAACAAAGTATGCAAGAATTATCTTGTAAATATATTGTAATCACATTTTGCATTTCCATTATCCTGTGCACATTTTACGAAATCCTAATATCCAAAAATTAGATTCCCCCTCACCGCATCTCCACATACAATATGATAATGTTTATGTTAATGTTGCATTGCATTCAAATTCATAAGAGATAATTTCTAAACAAGCCAGTTAATATTCTCCGAAACTTCAAAACAAACAGATGCATTATATAATCACAAAATGAGAACCAGTCAAAAACAGGGTTTCATCATCATCCTATATCACGCTTTTTTTCTGAACTGAGAACATATCTACGATCGGAATCCAGCCAATCGTATTGGTGCAACACTTTCATAGGAGTACTAGGATCCACCTGGGCATCGTGTTGGAGACAGGATCTTATAGTCTTGGTTCTGGACACTTATTGGACCAGTCGGGCTTCAGTGAAAGTCAAACTCGAACTCAGAATTTGCAAAAACCTTCGACAAGTATAAAGAAGTTAAAGGCATAGAAAGTAAAAATATAGGCAACTGATGTAT
Source organism: Clitarchus hookeri (assembly GCA_002778355.1). Taxonomy (NCBI): domain Eukaryota; kingdom Metazoa; phylum Arthropoda; class Insecta; order Phasmatodea; family Phasmatidae; genus Clitarchus; species Clitarchus hookeri. Next base: position 83,502 of record NQII01006468.1, on the reverse strand, counting down.
ATACAAGATTGAAACGAATCAATAAACAAGGCCGAGAAGTGACTAGGGAACGTGAGTATATTAAAGAAGATGCAAACGTAGGAGCCGGCACAGATTCTGAGCTCTTTTTAGATATAGCAGCGATATCAGTGTCATGATTTCACTATTTTGTCCCCCCATTATCAAAACAAATCAAACCNCAAAATAAATCAAACCACTTGCAAAAAATTTTAAACAAAAGACAAATTCTTTATTAATTTTAAGACCTCAATAGCAAAACTAATTTTAATACAAAGTCAGATTAACCACAAAACAAAAATTTCCAATCAAAAAGCAACTTTGCTTTTAATACTTACAAATAATATACATGTACTAATTCGTTGTGCATTATCCCACCTGTGAAATGCGGATCAATGTAGCAAATACTTTTCGACGTAAATTGTCTCATATCTGAAGGTAAAATTAGTGTTTATTTTGTGTATAATACAAAAACCGTAAAATAGTGGTTCGAACACGTAATTACAAAAAACCTACGCAATAAAAATTATGGACATTTGGATAATTATGCTAGAATTAAGTCTAAAATAGAGCATATAGCACATAGAAAAAATTAATATTTTTTTCCAATTAACACTGTTAATATCGAGATTTAAAAAAAATTATTGTAAGCTGTGTAAATTCTGCGTTTAAACATTACTTTATACAATGATTTTAAATATCCCATCTTTATGCCAGAAGACTACAAGCAAAAGATATAAAATACTGTACTGAACTAAACAGGTCTACTAAGGGCACAAGCCGAGCGAGGTGTTGAAATGGTAAACATACTGTATTAGCATTCGTGAGGACCCGGGTTCGATTCCCAATCCAGGCATCGTGATTTCGTTTATTAGTGGGTTTAGCGGGGCCCCGGTGGAGTAGTGGTCAGACTACTTGCCTCCAACCAAGGCGAACCGGACTTGATTCCCTGCTATTTCACCCAGATCTCCGTATGTATGTAACATGGCGGACGTTGCTGTTGGCCAGCGGGTTTTCTAGGGGCAATCCCGTTACCCTCCTTCCCCACAGAAGTTAAACGTATACGGAAAAATTGTATTTAAAAACAAACCGAAAGGCTATATTGGCACAAAGTTTGTTTATTATTTACTAAAGAAGTACAATTTTCAATAAATTTTTGTCTGTAAAGTTGTATTTGCATTCCTTGGGTGTCACAACTAGCTTAATACGACGAAAAGCAGAAACGGAATCTACTCCTGTCCTTCCGTAGGAGCTGCCATTTTATAGGGCTGTACTTTTTTCTTATTGGCTATTGTGGATTTTTCGCGTTGTCAGGCCTGTCGCGTGGCGCTCGTCTCGTGCTGTTCTACCGGGAATGTAAGACACGTGCAACACGACAATTAAAACCGAAAAAACAATCAAACACGAGACAATTCTGGCGTCAGCAAGACGAAAACTGTCGCACGACAAGCAGATTACGATCGGACAGATTTCTATTTTCGTCGCGTCGTTGTATTACGAACAGGGCGTACAACATTGTAAAACGAGACAGTTCTACTGACTTTCCCTATAGGTGGAAATTTGAATCCTAAAACATAATGATTATTTACAAATTACCGGATTAAATTTACCAAATTAACATTCCTGTCCTGTAGTGGTTTGGCGTATTATTTGCATGTAGGCTAATGTTTTGCCAGCATCGTGTATTTCGAATTTCCCATCTGTCCACAACCTTCGGAACTAGCTTATTCTACAAGCGCCGTAGAGAATGGTGGCGAAAAAACTCTACCGTTCATGACATCTGTCGTGATGTAAATCCAAGCAGTCACACTGAAAGAGTGTTGTCATCCCATTGCTGAGGTTTTCATCGCGTCAAGTCGTGTACGTCAGAGTTACGTGATTCCAGCTTTAGCATTAGAACACAAGCCACGTCGAAGTGCAGAGGTAAGTGACTTTTCCAGCCCGTAAAGCGCTTCTGTGATAATTACGGCGAAGCGTCGTAAACTCCGCGACTTCGACTCGGCTCTTCCTCCAAATGCGAAGAAGCCCAAGTCCCAAGTTCAAGTTCGATCATCGCCGAATGCTCGACCGCTGATAGTGCAACTTCTAGTTGTTACGAAGTTGAATGGAGAGATTTGGGCGACCTTTAACGCCGAGGTTTTGAGAGCCGATGAGAGTGAATTGATGAGTATGGAGGAGCGCCGGAATGCAGGGGTGAGGGAAACGGGAGATCCCCGAGAAAAACCCACCTACTAGCGGTATCGTCCAGCACAATTTCCACATGCGAAAATCCAGGGGGCAACCCCGCCGGGATACGAACCCGGTTCGCCTAGGTGGGAGGCGAATAGTTTGATCACTACGTCACCGCCACTACTTCTTTTTGGAAATCGAAGCAGTATAACGCTCCAACGTATATCGGGTCCAATGCTTCATGTTATTGGCAGCATATATTTATTAGACTACGCAATTAAGTCTTGAATAGGAATAATACCTCCCATACGCGAGGAATTATCTAACAGGACGTTGCTTTCTTCTGTGAAAAGCGCCAATTACTGTGTGACATCCCAGATATTGGAATANCCACTTACCGTGTGACATCCCAGATATTGGAATATCTGACTAAAAGCGTCAACGGACAACATTTTTCAAACGTTTGCTTCAAAAGTGTTTGATTGATTACTAACAAGCTCTGCATTCATCCGTAGGAGCTTTCGCTATTAGCAGAGGCACTACAATTTCGCGGTACAAACCGGGACCGGGTTAAACTGGACAAATCACATGCTCAGGGTCATTTCGTTAACACTCATTAGAAAACCTCGTAACTGAGTGGTTAGCATGCTCGCCTCCCACCGAGGCAAACCGGGTTCAATCCCCGGCCGGATCACCATTTTCTGCAAGTGGGAATTGTGCCAGACAATGCGGTTGGTCGTCGGGTTTTCCCGGGGATCTCCCGTTACCCCCGCAGTCTCATTCNGTGGGAATTGTGCCAGACAATGCGGTTGGTCGTCGGGTTTTCCCGGGGATCTCCCGTTACCCCCGCAGTCTCATTCCAGCGCCGCTCCACACACGCCTCAATCACCCTCATCGGCTCTCAAAACCACGATTTTAAGAGCCGCCCAAATCTCTTCACGCACTCACGAACTTTGATCCAAGACGCCTCGTTTCGAAATTTCCATACGAATAAAAGAACCTTGATCATTGTTACGACTTCGAAGATGGTTGCTGCATCTGGTATATGAACTCTGCTACACATCCCGTTCTAATTCTTCCACGCCCGGATCAATTGTAATGGCTGGACTGAGTGCCAACCTATTCTCGAGACGGATGTTACAAAACGCCCACATAAACGGAATCCTGAGAGAGATAGAGAGAGAGAGAGAGAGGAAATACGTGACATTTCCCAGTTCATCTCCTCCGCCAACGTTGCTTCATCGCTTCTTATATCGCTTTATTCCTTCGACGTTCTGCCGAAGGAAATAGAATGGGACGACTCGAACCGAAAATTTTTTTTATTCTATATTACGACGGATTCCGTGTCACGCGAATTTTCGAAATATCTGCAACGGATTGAAAGAAGCTAACACGAAGCAGCATTCTTCGCGTCCTCCCGTCTTCCCGAGTTGAAAAACGTCGTGCCGAATACGAAAATGAGGATAGAATAAGTACTGACATCGTGTTTGAGGATGTGCAATGCCAAACATTTTTGTGTCGCTACGCGTTTGCGCAGAAGTGGTTTTCATATTTNCTACCGGGAATGTAAGACACGTGCAACACGACAATTAAAACCGAAAAAACAATCAAACACGAGACAATTCTGGCGTAAGCAAGACGAAAACTGTCGCACGACAAGCAGATTACGATCGGACAGATTTCTATTTTCGTCGCGTCGTTGTATTACGAACAGGGCGTACAACATTGTAAAACGAGACAGTTCTACTGACTTTCCCTATAGGTGGAAATTTGAATCTTAAAAGATAATGATTATTTACAAATTACCGGATTAAATTTACAAAATTAACATTCCTGTCCTGTAGTGGTTTGGCGTATTATTTGCATGCNCCTGTCCTGTAGTGGTTTGGCGTATTATTTGCATGCAGGCTAATGTTTTGCCAGCATCGTGTATTTCGAATTTCCCATCTGTCCACAACCTTCGGAACTAGCTTATTCTACAAGCGCCGTAGAGAATGGTGGCGAAAAAACTCTACCGTTCATGACATCTGTCGTGATGTAAATCCAAGCAGTCACACTGAAAGAGTGTTGTCATCCCATTGCTGAGGTTTGCATCGCGTCAAGTCGTGTAGGTCAGAGTTACGTGATTCCAGCTTTAGCATTAGAACACAAGCCACGCCGAAGTGCAGAGGTAAGTGACTTTTCCAGCCCGTAAAGCGCTTCTGTGATAATTACGGCGAAGTATCGTAAACTCCGCGACTTCGACTTAGCTCTTCCTCCAAATGCGAAGAAGCCCAAGTCCCAAGTTCAAGTTCGATCATCGCCGACTGCTCGACCGCTGATAGTGCAACTTCTAGTTGTTACGAAGTTGAATGGAGAGATTTGGGCGACCCTTAACGCCGAGGTTTTGAGAGTCGATGAGAGTGAATTGATGAGTATGGGGCAGCGCCGGAATGCAGGGGTGGGGGAAACGGGAGATTCCCGAGAAAACGCACCTACTAGTGGTATCGTCCAGCACAATTTCCACATTGGAAAATCCAGGGGGCAACCCGGCCGGGATACGAACCCGGTTCGCCTAGGTGGTGGGAGGCGAGTAGTCTTATCACTATGTCACCGCCACTACTTCTTTATGGAAATCGTAGCAGTATAACGCTCTAACGTATATCGGGTCCAATGCTTCATGTTATTGGCAGCATATATTTATTAGACTACGCAATTAAGTCTTGAATAGGAATAATACCTCCCATACGCGAGGAATTATCTAACAGGACGTTGCTTTCTTCTGTGAAAAGCGCCAATTACTGTGTGACATCCCAGATATTGGAATATCTGACTAAAAGCGTCAACGGACAATATTTTTCAAACGTTTGCTTCAAAAGTGTTTGATTGATTACTAACAAGCTCTGCATTCATCCGTAGGAGCTTTCGCTATTAGCAGAGGCACTACAATTTCGCGGTACAAACCGGGACCGGGTTAAACTGGATAAATCACATGCTCAGGATCATTTCGTTAACACTCATTAGAAAACCTCGTAACTGAGTGGTTAGCATGCTCGCCTCCCACCGAGGCGTACCGGGTTCAATCGCCGGCCGGATCACCATTTTCTGCAAGTGGGAATTGTGCCAGACAATGCGGTTGGTCGTCGGGTTTTCCCGGGGATCTCCCGTTACCCCCGCAGTCTCATTCCAGCGCCGCTCCACACACGCCTCAATCACCCTCATCGGCTCTCAAAACCACGATTTTAAGAGCCGCCCAAATCTCTTCACGCACTCACGAACTTTGATCCAAGACGCCTCGTTTCGAAATTTCCATACGAATAAAAGAACCTTGATCATTGTTACGACTTCGAAGATGGTTGCTGCATCTGGTATATGAACTCTGCTACACATCCCGTTCTAATTCTTCCACGCCCGGATCAATTGTAATGGCGGGACTGAGTGCCAACCTATTCTCGAGACGGATGTTACAAAACGCCCACATAAACGGAATCCTGAGAGAGATAGAGAGAGAGAGAGAGAGGAAATACGTGACATTTCCCAGTTCATCTCCTCCGCCAACGTTGCTTCATCGCTTCTTATATCGCTTTATTCCTTCGACGTTCTGCCGAAGGAAATAGAATGGGACGACTCGAACCGGAAATTTTTTTTATTCTATATTACGACGGATTCCGTGTCACGCGAATTTTCGAAATATCTGCAACGGATTGAAAGAAGCTAACACGAAGCAGCATTCTTCCCGAGTTGAAAAACGTCGTGCCGAATACGAAAATGAGGATAGAATAAGTACTGGCATCGTGTTTGAGGATGTGCAATGCCAAACATTTTTGTGTCGCTACGCGTTTGCGCAGAAGTGGTTTTCATATTTNGCATCGTGTTTGAGGATGTGCAATGCCAAACATTTTTGTGTCGCTACGCGTTTGCGCAGAAGTGGTTTTCATATTTCCTGCACTCTTAACATTGAGAGTGGAATCTGCTACGGTGAATGTAAAATTCCATTGTATTCAACTGTACTCAAGAGGACGTATATTTTTCAAGCATTGATAAATATTGTGTAGATTTTATTTGCAAATAATTTCAGTAGTGTAATGCAATAACGACAATAATATGGTTGTTATTAATCTTATAACGCATATAGTATCAAGACGAACAATATATGTGGGTTACATTCAACGTGCATTTAAAAATCAAATTGGTAAAATTAAGAAAGCAAAATTTTACGAAAAACCTTATAAAACATATAAAGCAATGATTTAATAAATGTGATGAGTTACTGACTTGTTATTGCTTACACTGTAGAACTAAAACTTGGTGCACTTCGTTACAGTTAAAAACTGCTCCAAATAAGCGAATTTAATTGCGGATCTGTTGAAACTCCTCCACTTGAATCAGTGAAATTCTGCTTATCAATTGAGTAATTGGTATTCACTTTGTAAACAGTAATTTCTACTGGTTCCGAGTGAACTGCACTGGTCTGGCAGTAAAACCACCGTGCACTTCACTCATTCGCCAGTAGATAACATCTCATTAACTGAAGATTCAGTTAAATAATTCTACTGATTGAAATCACTTATTCATATTNTTCGCCAGTAGATAACATCTCATTAACTGAAGATTCAGTTAAATAATTCTACTGATTGAAATCACTTATTCATATTTACAGTGTGTGTGTTTGTGGCGAAAAGTAACGTTTCTGAACAAAGAAAGAACCCGACACGGAATGCGTGACGTAGTGTATTTTAGGATAGGTTGATGCCAAAACTCCAAAATAATGTCTCTTTTAAAAATATAAACGCTTAGTGTCATATTAATAACCGCTACTTGTGTGTAAACTTCAGTTCGTATCAGATGATACCGTTTTGAGACTTGCAAGAATTTACGGTAAATTCTCGAAGCACACTTATTTGATATAAGTTTCAAGATTTTCTTCTCAGGATATGTAACTTTTTTTTGTACGGGTTCATAAAAAACGTCACGGAGTAGAAACGGAAATGTTTACTTTTTCCGTTCATGTTCGCATTCACGCAACATCGTTTCACTGCGACTTGTATTTGTTTACTTTTTTTTATGCTCTCTCGAAACTTGTGAAAAATTCACGGTGTTGGAGAAAAATCGTTTATCCACTTTTCGTGTAAAACGCCAAGACGCAATCGAGAAAAAAACGATGATTGAGCCATATTGTTACGTTGCGGAAAAATACAGTACTTCGTCAACTGTCAATGGAAATTAATTTTTAATATCCGTTTATTTATTATGTCTGTAGAATATTTTGTACAAATTGTAGATAAACTTAATTCAGATTATTGTTAATTGTTTATATGGGCACACATAGGCATCGCCAATTAAAATGCATACGAAATTGGCCAAATAATGACAGTGCCATTAATGGGTAGTCTGGGGGCTATCTATAGCATAGTTAACTATGAGTCAGTCCGAATGTTATACTGAAACATTAATTAATTTACCAGGCATGGTGTCGCAAGTCAAAATTCAACAGTTAACTTTGAATCGGGTAATTGTATTCTGGTTTTGAGAACAATTTTATGAGTCGCATACATTGCATATTATTATTGGTATATTTCGTAACGATTGATTCTGGAATATCTCATAGTGTATTCTGTGTAATTCTATTGAATTAGTAGCATATTTTTAATGAAGCAGTCTTGCCTATTGTTTGTAGATTCATTAATATTTTTTAACGATTTCTCTTGCCATGAAATGCTACAGTCGAATTTGGCACTTCGTTTCTGTTATCGGCATTATCATTAGAGAACGTGAAAATTGAAATAACTTTTACTCACAAGAGTTAAAACACTTTTCTTATAGACTATGGAATAATGGACAGTAAATATATTTTATTTTAGCCTTAGACGTTAACTTCCGAGTGCGATGGAATATACATACTCTGTTTATTACTAACATGTCAATTTTAAAGGATAAAATAATGGCTAAAAGGAAAATGTAACTATGGCCTCAAAAGTTCTCACTTTACCGTGAACAGACTATATATAAGTGAAACCTAGTGCGATGGAATATAAATACTACGTCAATTACAAATATGTCAACATAAAATATAATAAGGTGTTTAAAGGGAAAAGTAATGGCTGAAAGGAAAATGTAACTAGAGCCTCAAAAGTTCTCACTTTACCGTGGACAGTCTATATTTAAGTCATACCAAAATACCACATATTACAGAAAATGTTGCACAAATTCGTGTCGTAGGTCACCCGTAAACATCAATTGCGTGAAACGAGATTTTATCAGATTCCTACTTGTGTTCATATCTGTCATAGAAATTTTCGCAAATTGTAAAAACCGTTCGGTAAACGTGACAGCTGATAAATAAGCACACCGATGGATGACATACAAACATATTAAATTGTAGTGCGATGGCGCAAGCATTATCAATCGTGCTAAAGTTTTTTCGCGTGTCTTCGGGTGGCGTATATAAACAACACTGAGAACAACGCACGTGATGTGACACGCGTGATACTTGACAGACGTCATTAATGAGCAATAGGAATGCCGAGAAGGGGTTCGAGACAGCAGCCATTTCTTGTGATGGAGGGATTGACACAGCTTCGAGAAGCACGGTGTGATAAGCGCCTCACTGGGCCTATAGTTCGTACCATTTGAACTGCAGTCGCATTATGTTGGAAACAATGGGCACGTGGAGGTGCCCGTGCGTAAAGGACTGGTACTTGACGATCCCGCCTGACAATCAGGATGGAGGGAAACTCGACTGCCAGATATCCACGGAAGATTTCAATGGATTCCTGGTCCACCGTCCAGCGATATGTGACGGCTCCACTAAAGCAACGTATCCCTGCAAGAGACATTTTCAGATACACACACTCTTGAACTAAGTTACTGGAAATGGAGCCAAATTTGTGAAGAATATTGAAAATAACTCCTCTTTAAATCATTTTTTCGGTGGATAAATTTCACAGCGTTGGAAGAGATTTCCGTGGCATTGTAAAATGGCGAATACGTGAATTTCCAGTGCGGTTTAAATGCACAATACACATTTATTGCCAGGCAAACAAATTTTTTTACGGGTTGAAACGACTGCTGCTCGTTCAGGACTGTTTATTTTATTACGCTTAACATTAAGTGAGCAAACAGTCATGATTTTAGTGGTCAGATCTCTAACGCGTGATATAATATCTGTTTTCGTGGAGTTAGATTCCCACCCATCGCCACAATTTTTTGTGGATTATAAATTAAATTTATAAGGCAAATATCAACAACCAACTTCTCCTCTGATATTTATCGTGTACGAAATCATTAAAGTCTCCATCTGAAGCACGAAAGAACGAGGAAAATGAGAGCACTTCTCATGTCGTATCTCGACGCACAATCGTGAAACTGATGCCCCCCGTTTAGTCGACTCACTGACTGGCCATTCTGCAGCAGCCTCTTAGCTAACATCCACTGGCTGATGTAACAGGTTCAAGTGTAGAGTGTAGCACAGATACACCGAGGACCTTTCCGCGGTCTGCCATTAAGACCTCAAAAAAACTTCAGCGAAGATCAACGTGGAAGACGACGAACTGGAGGCGTGTTGTCCGTAGAGAATAATCGCACTATACGTTGGGAAGGCATGATCGCTGTGACAGAGCTCTGGAGGACTTCAGATGAGCACTACAGCCCCTGATTCAATGTAATGCGGCGTACGTCCCCTGCTGCTGTTATGTAGCACCTTCGTGTCGCAAAGCTCAGCACTTATAGGTACTCTCGTTACGACACGAGGATGGCACGTAAGTGGAAGATTCCTGTGTAGACGAGGGTTTGCTACTGAAAGCAGAAAAATATGGGCGTGCTCCTGTTTTACTTATTACGTAAATAAATAAGTAATAGGTTCACTCATGGTGTAGCTCAAGTTTTTACGAAAAACAATATTATAGTAATAAATTTATATTTTATTCATGGGTGATTAATGAGGAAGTAAATTATAAAATGCTTTTTTCTTTTGAACAATGGTTCTTTTTAAACCTTTCCTTGCTACAACCATATAAATATATATATATATATATATATATATATATATATATATACAATTTCATAAGTATAATTTTTTTTAATAACTTAGTTTTTTTTTTTTTAGTATTAGATAAAATTCTTTTTTTGACAATATATAAATCTCTCTTTCTATTTGTCACATTTTTATATTGTTATGGCCATATCTGTATCGTCGGGTACCCGCGATCTCATCATTTGAAATATTACATTAAAGAATATTCAACTTAAATACTTAAATACATCATTTTTTACATTTAAATAAGTATAAATTAAAATAATTTCGTAGTTGAAAAGTTCCAAATAAAATAATTTAATAATTGAACAACAGATGTCGCGTCAGAAGACAAAAAGTTCGGACCACTCCCGAGCACATGCAGCAGGCAAAATAATTTAGAGTTTACTTGATTTAAGAAACTGAAATTCAGACGTTACTGCGGTGCCGGTCAAAATAAGTGAAATCGAGGTCGAAACAACCATGCCACGATTTGGTGCGTGGCTCACGTCTCAAGAAGGGCGGGAAGGTTGGCCACAAGATTAAGCCATTCCGGGAAGCCGCTAGACAAAACAACAAAAATGCTTGGAAAATGATCGTAAACACAAAATAAAACAATCACGTCGCAAAATAACATATCCGCAGAAAAACTTACCCAAAAAGGCAGATAAAAATTATTTCATCTCAAGATGATGAAAGATTCCAAACATTAGTAAAGTAAGTTGACTACGTGCTGCATGGCGAGAAAACTAAGAAGAAGCAAGTCAGTTTTCATCAGAGGGGCCCTTAACCACCCAACGGGTTATCGTCTGTCCTAGAGGGAGATTAAGAAGAGGCAAGACTGGTCCCCTCCCAACTCCCTGCATCATCCCTATTTGTAGTTGCGGAGGTTTCCCTTCGCAGCTATTTTAATG